>JANIJG010026075.1:0-22470 GCA_024611175.1 Megaceryle torquata
CACTTAGGGAGGAATAACCCCATGTATCAGTACAGGTTAGGGGCTGACCTGCTGGAAAGCAGCTCTGTGGAAAAAGATCTGGGATCATGGGCCAGCAGTGTGCCCTTATGGCCAAAAAGGCTAATGGCATCCTGGAGTGCATCAAGAATAGCATGGAAAGCAGGTTGAGGAAGGTTATCCTCCCCCTCTACTCTGCTGTGTTGAGGCCACATCTGGAGTACTGTGTCCAGTTTTGGGTTCCCCAGTTCAAGGACAGAAAACTGCTGGAGAGGGTACAGAAAAGGGCTGTGAAAATGATTAAGTGATTAGAACATCTCTTTAATGAGAAAAGGCTGGGGGAATTTGGTCTTTTTAGTCTGGAGAAGAGAAGACTGAGGGGGGATGTTATCAATGCTTATAAATGCTTTGAGGGTGACAAAGCACTGCGACAGGCTGCCCGGAGAGACTGTGGAGTCTCTGTCTCTGGAGATTTTCAAAACCTGCCTGAGTATGTTGCTGTGCAGCTTTCTCTAGGTAAACCTGCCTTGCAGGGGGTTTGGACTTGATCTCCAGAGGTCCCTTGCAACCCTTACCATTCTGTGAATATGTGATTCGGTGAATACTATTCAGAGGAAGAGGTCTTGCCAAAGACAAATGCCACATACTTGTCTTGAGTTTTCTTCCCAGCCACCATCAATCTATATCGTCCTCCTTTTTTCTTCCACCTACTAACTAACATTCACACACCTGCATTTGCAGCTAAATTTTCAGGGATGGTAGAAAGGATTCTCCAAACATTTGACCTCCTAGAGCCTGTTAGCCTTTTTAGATGATGAACTCATAGACCACAGTCTCACCCCCCATCCCCCTTCCTCCCCCCCTGCCCCACACACATTAGGGACATCAGCATAGTCACATTAAAGCCTTCAGGATTGAGAAGCCAAGTGGGTGAACAGATGAGATGAATGAGATCATTGTAAAAGAGCCAACCATTGCCTACTGTTCCTGGATGAAATAAGACATCAAGAGGATTAGCTTTTCTTCCCAGGCAGCAGTGGGTTGTAACGTGTCTGAAAGAGCTACATCAGCATGTATAAAGAAAACCTTTGGGATTATTAGCTTGTTTTAAGTACTGAAAAAGGGGTCTTTTTCACTTAAGACCTCCATGGTCCTTTGCCATCCTTGTTTCTCTGCATATCCAGATATGTCTAGGGCTGTCTTGGACACTGAGGGGGAAGTATATTTTCGGGAAAATGTCCTGTGATTCTAGTTGCCAATTTGTGGCCCAGTTAGTTACCTGTCCAAAAAGAGCTAGCTGTGCTTTGTACTGCGGTCAGAAGGTACAAGAGGAAGAGGAAGCCATCACCTACAGAGCAAAGGAGATGTTATAGTGGGATGGCAGGAAAAGTAACATAAACCTTTAAACATAAAATGGCTGTATCTGGACAGCAATCAAGTGAAGCTCCTATTGCCTCCAGTTTGGATGGGCTTCCATCTTGCTGATAACAGGGTAGTTCCACACTTCACCAGCCTTACGTGTTCATCTACTCCTTGATGTACTTCCCAGGGGGAAGATGAGATTGGTTTGGCACTAAGCCACAGAAGTTAGAACCGTGTCTGATACACAGAGATGGAGATGGAGGTTTGATGAAGGTGTCAATCAAGCTGGAAAGTTCAGCCTCATAGGGAGATCAAGATAGCTTGAAAGTTCAGATGAAATAATGCCTCTAAAATCTAAGAATAAAACCATAAACAAATACTATGCTTTGGAAGGGGAAGAAGAAGTAGAGGGGTAATAATCTAAAAAAATCTCTTCCCTGTTAATATGATTTTGAAGAAACTTCAGAAATAGCACTCACAAGAAAGGGGTAAAAGAAGACCCAGCTTTCAGTATCTTTGAAGGATAATGGACTAAGAGAAATGACAGGCAGAGTACAGTTTAGAAAGATGTATTTTACTTGATATTTTATTTAAAATTTTTTTTGAGTGTGAAACATCTATCTATAGACTGCCCTTTTGTATAAGGGCATGCCTGTCTGCCAGATAAAGCAGCATACAGGACAGAGAAAAATGCTTTGAAGCCTCCTAGGAGAAAACAGTTCTACTTTAATGAAGTCCATTATGGAGTTCTACTTTCAGTATGGGAAGGCATCTAGCAGAGAAAATGAGACTCTCTCATGAAGTGTAAAAGTTGTGACAAGGCAGCTACATATGGAAATGGCAAGGTTTGGCTTGCCACTGACAGCTCAGAAAACATCCCAAAGTGTACTGGATCCACAAGGAGTTATGGGATTTCAATCAGGGCTCAGTGAAATCAAGTGCAACTGCAAATGCATTAGCTGTACCATGCATATATTTACAACAAGGTACAAAATACAGGAGGATGCTGTTTTCTTGGCATCACCATTTCAAATGTAAGGGATGCAACTACCTGACTGAGGCTAGAAGGTTATTTATGTAGTTAGAAGTACAAGACTCAGCAGACCAGGTTCACTTTGCAGCCCTATGCTGCCCAATTTCTGCTTGAATTCTTGCACTTTTTTGTGTATGTGTGCTGTAAATCCCTCTTTGTGAAGTGAAGACAATACTGTTTTATTTATTAATGTGGTTCTTCTTGTATAGCATGGGTTTTCTTCTTAGTACTGTGGAAAATTTGCATTATCTTGAGGTTTCCACGTTAATAAAGTGGAAAGAATAAAAAAAGTATAATAATGTCCTGAGTTAATTCAGGGTGGTACCTCCTGCTGACTTTATTATCTCTGCTGTTCCTTGGAACAGAGTGAAATCACCCTTAGCTGAGTTTTACTATTGACATTTTGAAGACACAATTGTTGAAACCTGTTATAAATAAAGGAAACACAAGCTGAGCTAGTTTAAACAAGATACCCATAAAATGGAATATTTTGCCAATATTAAATCTCACTAGATTTGCAAAATTATTCATCACATTTGTTATGCCCGTAACATTTCTAGGTCCCAGTGGGACCAGTAGGCAAGGAACTGAAATCTCCCATGGAAAAACTCCAGTTAGATGCACAGAAGGCTGGTGCTCTCTCACTTGGAAGGCCATACTGATGAGATTTCAAATGCATTGCTCTGTGTTTTATAGATTTGGAGCAGGTTCAGATAACTAAACTGAAATTCCACCTGCCACAGAAAGGAAGAGTCCTCATGTTCTTGCACCTGTCCAGTATGATTCTGCACATATGATTTGTATTCTTTTCCCATCTGTAAGAAGGTGATAAAAGCTTTCTACTGGGCTCTTGCACAGCTTAAATGAGTGTTTTGAGATCTCTTCTACCATCATAACCTAGCAATGCCTTGCTTTCAGGAAAATCAAGTGTGCTCCATAAATCTACTCTGACATTCATGTAACATTGACCACAGATACCAATGCACAAAATGACTGTGAGATTTATCTGTGGCAAAGATCCTAATGCAAGGGTTCCCCCGAGAGCCACTTCTGTATCAGAAAAGAAAGGAAAAACAAAACCAAAAAATCATAAACCGGTCTTTCTGATTTATCCATAAACTCTACCAAGTGCCAGTGATAAGACTGACTGATTTGGGACATTAGAATAGCAGTTCTATGTTTCTAGAAATCCTTTACAAAGTAATTTGTCTATGTTTGTGCAGTCTTTGCAAGCAGAATTTAGCCTCATAATTTCTATGAATTCTCTCCTTCCCTCTCCCATATATTACCTTCCTCTTCCAGACCTCTAAATCCAAGTAATTTTATTATTGATGAACAGCATTTTTATGATATTTGTCAAGAGATTTGATCTGAAGGATCAAACTTCATGTCATAATTTTTTCAGCCAATACTGATATGCAGGTCTCTCCAGTGTGGAAGAGAGGAGTAGGAGCCTGAAGATTCCCTACATATTAGGGATTTAATGAGAAGAATCTTTTAACTGAAAGTGACCATGACAATTAGTGCTACACAAATTTTTATCTATTTATTCAGACCCCGAGTTCAGTAGTTTACCTAAAATACCCCTAGTGTTTTCATAAAGTGTCAAGGACTTTTATCCACTTAGAAAACCTGTATAATGCTTATTCTGCACACCACATGGCAGTGCATTTCTACAGCATCCACACAGCACAGAGACACCCATCCTGAGGAGGGAGGGGAACTCTCCTTATCATGTCTCATGGCCAGCCTTCAAGATTTTTCTCCAGAGCATCATTCCCACATCTTCAGTGGGAGGTTTGAACCAAGATGAATGACTGAACCTATCTAAACTTTCTGTCACTCTCACTGTTTGATACTAAAAAGATGATAGGGAATTTAATTGGGGCAGGAAGAGAGCACATTTCCTACAGTCATTTCTTTGTGCTCACAGGATTCGTTTCCTTCACCCAGATCTCCCTGCCTGTCAAAACAACGAGATATTGCACTTATCAGTGTGCTCTAAGGCAGAGTATCCTATTGAGTAGAAGTCCTGAGATTTTTTTGGAGTCAGATATATACAAGAACTGACAAGACATCCTCCTACTTAGACTCTCTAAATCAATCCTTACAGCTAAATACAAGAGGGCTAGGGAGAATGTTCAGCCATTAGATTGCCCTGAAATCACCCTCTGTAAATGGCAGCATGGTGCCCTGAAATGGGTTTGCCCCACTAGCACTCTCCAAAATGACAATGAAGCATGGGTCAGGGTCTAACACAGGGACCAAGGAGGGACCACACAGTTCAGGTGATAGAGCATACCAGGGACTTTCTCCAGTACTCAGTGTTAACAGTTTTGGCTCCTATCTCCCTACAAAGTCTTCCAACACTATCCCAGCTGGGTTGACCTTTCCAGGGTCAAAACATGCTTCCACCCAGAGCCAAGTGTTTTAAACTATGGATGCAGGCAGTTTGTCCCATGGCCCTTCAGACCAAAACATGACCCCCGGATATTTCATTTAGCAGTAAAAATGTAGACTCTGAATTTCAGCAAGATCCAATTCCAGCTGGCATGGTAATGGAGGGAGTGACAACATTATTACATTAGATTTCTTTGAATCAAGCAGGTAGAGATAGAATTCATTCTTCTCCATTGGTGTCATGTTTGACAAATGCTCTCAGATCATGGATTTTCAGTTGGATTTAGACTTACTCTTGTTGTGATAAAGGAATAATCTCGCTTGAAGAGTGCCCTTCCTCATTCACTGCTCATTCTCTTTATACAGCAAGCAGAAAAAATAGACACCAAACTTGCAAGCAAATTACAGTAATAACAACAACAACCACCATCACCAAACAACCTGGAGGCAGAAGGGAAGTAAAATGACTTATGTGTAGTTTTGATCTTCCCATAGATAAGGAACAAAACAAAACAAAAATGGTGGAGTTATCTTAAACCATGTGTCCATGTGCAACAGGAATGGAAAGTCACTCAGAAATCTGGGTTAACCAGAAATTTATTCTGTCATGAAATACTGGATTTAAGATCCAGTGCTCATGGCAATCAATTTTTGGTTTGGGTTTTGGTTTTGTTTGTTTGTTTTTTTTCAAATACATTGGAAAATATGTCTTTCCCAGTGTGCAATATTTAATTAGACCTTCATGAGATTTTAAAGCAGGCTCCAAGGATTTTCATAACTCCATCATCTTGCAAATTCACTTGCCAAATTTATGTAAATGGAGACAACGAGATTAAAAAAAACAGGGAATGTAATGAAAACTGCTGTCATCTAAGACCTTAGGAGGAATAAAAAGGACAAGAGGAAAAAAATCTTAAAAAAAATAACCTTGAAAAAAGGGAATTGATAAAAGAAATGTGCATGAAAAAGATATTTAAAGAATAACCCGTACCTTATTAATAGCTAACAAAAATAACACATCTTTAATCTGTATATCTTGTACTTCAAAGTGCAAAGGAAAGTTCATTATTGTAATTTTACTACAAGGAGGAAGCTGAGGTATCCATTTTTGTCAGCCCAGTGAGCGCTCTGATTTACTCAGTGATGAAAACAGTATGTCAGCTGTGCATAGAGAACGATCTCTCTGACCATGGGTTGCATCTATTTCCCATTGTCGGCACATCCATGCTGTTTACAGGCTTCTCTCTCACTGAGATGCTGTTCTTAGTGGTTGACTGCAAAAGGCTCCAAGTAAAATACCTTATATAAATATATATAGACTATCCAGAAATAATAATAACTCATATTCTTTTAATCCTAAACTTGGTTTCTCTTTGAAGTAAGACATTCCTCAGAGTTATACTACTCAGGCCAAAGCTGGGGCTGACAAGCAAACATCATATTTCTGACCTGGGTAGGTTGCTTACAAGTGACTCAGCATGCTCAGTTTTCAATGCTGAGCCCCACAGAAGCTGGAAACCCTTTTCCTTGTACAGGGTCTGTAGTCTTGTCAGTACTTAAACCAGGAATAGTTTTAGTTAGATGCTAAAGCAAGAAGTAAGCAGAAAAACAGTAACAAAGACTTGCAGAGTCTTGACTACAGCTAAACAGCTTTGACTACAGCCAAACAGCTGGTCAGTAGCAGAGTCACAGATATCTGAAGGCAAAAGATAGAGACATGGATTGAGCCAGAAGATGACACTGTTGTAGATGCATGACCTTCCTTCAGTATCCCTTAGAGCCATCCCTCAGCACAGTACCTGCAAAAGGGCAAGTGCTCTTCTTTCTATCTCCAACATTTAACCTCTTTTCATTATGAGGCAGTTTTCTCACGCTTCTTAAGGTAGACCCAAGAAGTCTTCAACTTCTTATGAGGTCAGTGATAAGCAGCATTAAGAGGTTGACAAAACCCTAGTGTGTTGATAGCAGCAGAGATGTTGTCCTAACCTGGTGCCACAACAACAGAAAACATATTGTGACTCACTGCCTCATCTTTCCTCTTCCTGTTGACAACGCGTTCCCTTGTCATCTTTTTCACAAAAACAAGTTCTAATCACCAGCTTCTTTCAACACTGTCTCCAGAGGGGAGATCACCATTAAAAACTAATTTCCAGTCAATTGCATTCGCTGTTGTCTTCAACAAGGAACTTCCTTCATGTCTACAGCTCAGCTCACTTCTGGTATACAGCTTATGCAACAGCACATTAGATGGAGTCAAGCTACATTACTCTCTAAGTCCCCAGAAAATATTTTAGACCATTCTCTCACTCCCATCTAAACATAAAAGGAGGAAGGCACAGTGACTATAAAACATAACATGATATTCTCATGTTTTCCCTGCCACATAGGATTTTTTTCCTCTACTTGAACAAAAAGGTTTTATATTACTTTCCTAGTTAAGCAACAGCAAGGAAACATGCTTCATTTGGCTCTCTCCTCCCACTGGCTCATGCTGGGATCAAATATGTATAAAGCCAAATCCAGCTCTTTACAGAATGCTCTCACTAGGCTGAGTTCTTGAAAGTAATTTTATACATCTCTTCAGGGTGCTCCCAGCAACTGAGTCATCACTAAGGAAAAGATGGGGGAAGCAAAGGAGAGAAACCTGCAAAGAGATGACAGAATGTATCATAAAAGATATGCCTTTTTAAAAATAGATTCAAGATATAATCATTGTCATTATGTACACCGGAGGACAGAGGCTGAGTTCATGGAAAAAAGTGTAAAGGAAAGAGTAAATAGTAGAGTTCCAGAAGAGGAGTGCATGAGAACTGCCATGTGAGCAGGACCATAGTCAAGTCAGAAGGCGGAATCTGAGTGTGCTGCAGCTCTGAATACTCTGCCACGTTCCTGCTTCCCTTATCCCTCTCTTGGTATCTCAGCTGTAACAGCAACTTACATCACTGAACAGCATGAAGAAATTCATGCAGGAGTGTCAAGGTACAATAAAGATGATTTTTCACAGCAGCCTGTTGCATTGTCTGACACAGACCAAGACAAAAGCAACAACAAAAATTACACCAGTCAAGGTGAGAAGCAATAGAAAGCTGTTAATAGGATACAAAGATTTGCAGTGATGGAATAAAGAAAAGCAAGGTGACTTTATGACTAACAACTGAAAAATAAAATGAAATTGTTCATTTTATTGCTTTGTTCAATGAATTGTTGATGAGGAGGAAAAAAGTACCTGTTCACCTAAAAAAGATGTGTATAGTATGGAAGTAAAAACCCATCTTTTCTTTATCCTGAGCAGAGCAGACCTTGATTAACTGCACAGACAATGGAGTGAAAGGAAGATCCAGATTTTATAATTAATGATGATAAAATCTCCCACAGCATGTCCTCACTTGCCTTCTCAAGGTGGGGAACTGGCAGCCACACCATCTTTCTCTCCCATGGAAGATGGGCAACACACAAGTTGTCACTGCATTTCTTCCTATTTTACGAAAGCAGCAAAGAGCGACTGAGCTTTTCAGTCACCCTGGCACATGTCCTGACCACTCATCAAGGGAGAAAAAAGAACAAGTAGGACAGAAGGTGGTTCTATCTGAACGGAAGGAAAACCTTTTGTACTGAGGCTGACTGCGCAGTGGCATAGGTTGCCCAGAGAGGTTGTGGAGTCTCTATCCCTGAAGATACTGAAAAGGCCATCTGGACATATCCTGAACAGCCTGCTGTAGGTGGCCCTGTTTGAGCAGGAGGGGCTGGACCAGATTACCTCCACAGGTCCCTTTCAACCTCAACCACTCTGATTCTGTGAAAGAAGTTCCTAAGCGTATGGAGACTTCTGACTTATGTGCCAGATTTTCCTACATCTTATTTTGAGTTTGGACAAGTAATTTCATCCTTTAATGTTTCCCTTTCCTCATCTGCAAATAGGGTTTAATTATACCTACTTCCCAGGGAGGCACACTTCATTAGGAGTGCAATCCACCCACATGCAGAAAACCTACACACTGTTTAAATCCCGAAGTGGAATATAAGTGATGTCCAGATCTTGTGGCTAGTCCAAAAAGCTGGGATAAATGTCACTATTCATTTGCAAAGCCCCTGGGACCCTGAAATCAGAAGTATTAACAATGCAAAACATTCCCCTTGTTCTCTGTGTGGGCTGGGGAATGCTGCAGCTATGAAGACTTTATGATTCTAAGACATTAAAATTTGTCTGTTGTCATAATCCATACGCTTGGGTTGTTATTTTGTGTAGTTAAAATCCGAACATGCTTCTCCGCTGCAGCTAATTAGTGATATGCACATGGGAGAAGTTACAGCTCATAGGCTAGTCTTTGCTGTGACATAGCTGACAGTGATGGCAATGCAGTCTGTTCCAAAGAGGGGAGAGGAACAATGCTATCTGGAATTGATTTTTGTCTTCATTAAAGTCTTGTCATAGTTAACCCCTGCCAGTAACTAAGCCTGACACATCTGCTTGCTCATCCCTCACCAGTGGGATGGAGGGGAGAACTGGAAGGGTAAAAGTGAGAAAACTTGTGGGTTGAGATAAAAGCAGTTTAATAGGTAAAGCAAAAGCTGTGTGTGCAAGCAAAGCAGAACGAGGAACTAATTCACCACTTTCCATCATCTGTCAGGTGTTCGGACATCTCTAGGAAAGTGAGGCTCCATCACGTTACCATTACTTGGGAAGATACCATCTTTGTTGTGCATCACTCTGCACAACCCCACTTCCTCCTTCTTTCTACAGTTTCATATTGCTGAGCATAATGCCATATGGTATGGAATATCCCTTTGGCCAATTTGGGTCAGCTGTCCCAGCTGCATCCCCTCTCAACTTCTTGTATACCACCAGCCTACTCAACAGTGGGGGTGGTGTGAGAGGCAGAAAAGACCTTGACTTTGTGTATGTGCCACTCAGCAGCAATGAAAAAAACCCCGTGTTATCAACACTGTTTGCAGCACAAATCCAAAACACAGCCCTGTACAAGCAACCAGGAAAAAATTAACTCTATCCCAGCCAAAACCATCAGAAGTCTACGCTTATCCACTATTTTCCCCTAGGCAAATCTACTGCCTAGATTTATTTTGAAGCATAAAATTATTTTTTTAATGGTTCAGTTTTATTGGAGGGTTTTTTTTAAATGCATTTAATATACTCCCTACTCAAACTGAAGCACTTTTGAAAGCTAACTCTACATGTAACTTTTGATATTGTCATGGTAAACAGTAGACAGGGAATTTAGTATTTACTTCTGGATGCCAAAGGGTTACATATACTAAAAAACGTGGGCTGTCAGTATTCAGAATATTTGGGTTACAGAAGATTATGAAGGCAATTAAATCAGAAACTTGTAGAAATAAGTCAATATCTAGTGAGCTATCAGTAATTTAGTGGAGAGTTAAAGTGTGACAAAGTTTTTTTGTGATGATGATGCCATTACGTTCCTAATAATCCACTTGAGCCTTCCAGTCTGTGTCATCTCTTTTATTCTTCTTTCTAAACTATCAAAGTTTCACAGGATCCTTCATCAGTATCACAGTTCATGTCAGATTTTTCTTTAAGAATAAGGCAGTCAAACTTCAAATTTCAAATTCTGTTCCTGGGACTCTAATATAACTATGGGAGAGTAGTTGGTTTCACGGAGAACACCTTTTTTTTATTCCAGCTATTGGACTCTGCCTTTGTTTTCCATCTTCCACGAGGGTAAATGACAAATCAAAATCCATATGGACATTTATGAAATGTTCCATGTGCCAAACAGTAAATTTGATGTATTTTTACTTTTGTAGGTCATGGAAGTTGAGATTTTAATTGTATATAGTTTGATATCTGTTACAGAAATGTCACACACATTTATCTGTAGAAGAATATTTTAACATTCTATTCACATGCACTTTATGCCCAGCCAACCAGTCCATTTTATCACTTTGCCCTGGCATGTCCATTAGTGATCACATTTGGAAAGAAGATAATAAACCTGATATGTCTGTGATGTGATCGATTAAGCCACACTGAGTGTTCCCATCCACAGAGCAAAAACCATAACTGCAAAACTTACCCATTCAAAACATGCATCCCTTATTTCAAGGGAAGTCTAATAAGCATGACCATACCCAGTGCCCTTCTCAGTACAGTGGTATCTACACAGAGAAGCCTCTTTCCTCCCATCCTACCAGATCCATCACAGTTCTTACACCTTGAAATATGCCACGTACCGTACTCTGAAAAATTATGGATCCTTCTGTCCTCACTGCTTTTCCCTAGAAATCATGACAGGTTTGCTCTACTGCCAGCTTAATCCACTTTCCAGTTCCTAAAAGGACAATCTCTGTATCTGCAGACAAAATACTGTTTCTCTTAAAAACCTGAGTTTCACTCCTTGGAATATTTGACCACTGATGTCCAGAGCTGCAACACCACAGATTACTTAGCAGTAATGGTGACTCAGCTGCAGATCATAGCTGTAGACCACAGCTCTGTGTCACTTCTGCTTGATGACTTCAAAGAGAAGCATCTTCCTCATCATTTCTTTCCTTGTTTGCGTTGTCTGCTTTTAGATGCACCCAAAGTTTTCTGGCTAGTTTTTAATTCCATCTCTAACTATAAGTCTATTGACAAATGTTTTCTTGTCACCTGCATATGCAAAATTGACTAAAAATGCAATATCTACTTGCAAAATTTTTTTTTTTCATGTGCCATGAGGTCTTCAATAAATGATCAAAACCACATCACTCATTACTATTATTCCAGTATAGCTATCTGTGGAACATGACTGAGAAAATGAGAAACTGCTGCCCTCCTAAGCTTCCCAAAGTACTAACTGAAGCAATACCCCATTATACCTGAATATTACCAGGGACATCCTGCCATGTGATATAATTAATAAATAAAATTTTTAAAAAGGAAAACAAAAAATTTCAAGGCATGTATGTACTGGCAGAAGGAAAGATACATTTTATGTATATGTATTAATTGTAAATATTATCCTCCAAGACTTCAGAACTAATTGGTAGAAGCAGTAAGAAAAACTGATAGAGATATAATAGCTGTACAGATTAATTCTGCTTCTCAACAAGAGGATTAGCTGAGTATAGCATCGTACATGACACAGAGGTACAGGATCAGTGCTAGTACTAGTAAATCACCTCTTATGTGGAGAGGTATGACAAAGTGCATGGTATGATGTATGGTACACGTACAAATTCAGGGGGGTCAGGGATTGAAAGCAGGCTTTAGGGCTTTCAGTCTAAGCATAGGCATGTAGGCACAGGCAGCATGGTTGATTAAAAACAGCACAGAACGAATACATTCTTTTTCTTTCAAAACCAAGTTTATGTCCATAGCCCCTATCTCCAGATACTGAGAGATTACATGTTTCTGTATCCACTATTTACAAGAGTTTTGAGAACAGCTTTTATTTTTCTGAGAAAAACAGCCATAGTGAAGAGCCTAAGACACATATCTGGGGAGAGGACTACCCCTAGGAAAGAGCAAGAGAAAAGAGAAGGAAGGAAATGTCAAAGGTCATGAGCAGAAAACCCAAACAAATATGAATATTTATAAAGATGCATAGAGAGATAGAATGTTTTTGTTAAAGGCTTACACTCTTCTGTTCATTCAAAGAAAGATGTATCCTCACGAGGTGGCCTTTACTTTAGCATCAACTCTTGTTTTTCAAGGGAGTGAAATTAAGAGCTCAAGTGCTTTCATGGCAGTGGGGATTCTTCTCTCCATTTCTGGGTAGAAGTGGCATTAGCTGTGTTGTGCAAAATGGCAGCTCATGAACAAAAGCACAGACAATTGTCTTCTGAACAGAGAGATGTTCAGTCTGTGTCCACATGAAATTGTAACTCCTAGAGTCAAGTGTTGGAAAATGGGAGAAATAACATTTGTTGTTTGTAGAGGCAAGTGAGAAAAGTACAGGAGAAGAAAAAAGTGAAAGTAACTTTTGCCCTTTTCTTAAGATCACACAGTAAGTCTGAACATTTCACTGGGGGGTAATCCTGTCCTGAAATTATGGGGTCATGCTTCCCATTTCCTTTTACCTTAAAAGTACCCTTTCAAATTAGTTCATACCAGTACCACGAAAAACTTTGCAAACACAGAGCCAGGAACAGGGGTGAATAATGTTCCTGGTGAACTGAGGTACAAAACAAGCAAGGATGGCTTTTTCTGTATACCTCTTCCTAGCTTTGTAATGAAATGTTTTCAGAGCTCTAATTATAAATCAAAGCTCAAGCTCTTCTGTGAATCAGTGTTTGAAGGAGCTGCAATTTTGCCCTTTAAAGCATTTCCTCAGCCAGACCATTGGATGGAGGAAGTGATTTTCCATGTTTTGTAAGGTGAGCAGAAAAGGAGAGTCAGCTGCAGACAGTAAGGCAGCACAGATGTCCTACTTTAAAGAGAGGCACAAACATAGATCAGCCAGGTGGGTTTATTTTCAGAATCATAAAATGGTTTGGATTGGAAGGGACCTTAAAAATCATCTAGTTCAAATCCCCCCTACCATAGGCAGGGATACCTCCCACTAGACCAGACTGCTCAAAACCCCATCCAACCCGGCCTTGAACACTTGCAATGATGGGGCATCTACAACCTCCTTAACCCTAACGCTTTCCAGTGTCTCACCACACTCATAGTAAAGAGTTTCCTAATTTCTAATCTCAGTCTACCCTCTTACAAATCATTATGCTTCACCCTATTACTACAAACCATCATAAAAAGTCCCTCCCCGCTTTCCTGTAGGCCCCCTTCAGATACTGGAAGGCTGCTATAAGGTCTCCATGGAGCCTCCTCTTCTCCAGGCTGAACAATCCCAACTCTCTCAGCCTGCCCTCACTGGAGAGGTGTTCCACCTGTCTGATAATCTCTGTGGGCCTCTGTTGGACTGCACCAATGAGTCCATGTCCCTCTTTTATTGGGGGCTCCAGACACGGTACTCCAGGTGGAGTCTCACTAGAGCAGAAGGTCAAATTTGGGGCAAAAACCCAAAGGCCTGCCAGTGACACCTGGCTCAGAGCCCTGACGCCTGTCTTTGTTATCCTCATACTTCTTGAGTTTGTAACCTATCTGAAAAGCCAATAATGGGTAGTAATCTGAGGGCTTTACCAGGGTTGGAAGTTTTTTTGCTACGTATTTAACCCGGGCTCCATAGAGGCAGCAGACTTCCCTAAGAAGTGCATATTGGACCTTCTGTTCCCTTCAGGAGAGAGTCACCGATAAAATAACCCATCTCTTTTTGCTGGTAGAGGCAGTTTTAACTCTGGGTCTACGCAACTTAACTTCGGTGACACTTCTAAGCAAGATGAATCAACAACCTCGTAGTTACTCTGTTCCACCTGCAGGACCTCATACCTGTTATGTTAAGGGCACATGAGAAGATGGGGTTGGGGATCTGCCAAACAGGAACTTGTTGCCACTGCCCCTTCTCCTTCTGGTCACTCTTTCACTCAGGTGGAGAAGATGAAAGGAATCCTTTGTCACTTGCCTTTTCTGCCTGTTGGGACGGGATATAGCTCTCGCACTTCCTTATACTCCTCAGTCTACTCACCTCTTCCCGGAGCTCTGTCACCAAGCGGAGGAGTTCCTGTACCTGGGGGCACCCCCCCCGAGGCGTGCTCAGTGCTGCTGTCGTGCGCCGGTGCAGGAGCCGGGCACAGCAGGCAGCCCAACTGGCGCTGCGTTCCCGCGAGAGCTCCGCCAGGGAACCTGCATCAGAGCTGGTGGGCGCAGAACTTTGAAGGCCCCGCCTTTCTGACGGGTGGAAAGCATCCGTCCCGGGCAGAGCTTTCAGTACACCGCCCGTGGTTGCTCCTGCTTCGCCAGCCTCTTCCTGCGTGCAGCCGGTTCCTGACGGGGTTTTCCCCTGCCCTGGTGTGACCCTGTCTCAGGAAAGGTTCAGAAGATCCCCTGTGCACCGAGGACTACTGCTCTGCTGAGCTGCCGGCCGGCTCGGCGAGCGGCTGTGATGTTCCGGTTACCGTGTGTTTAAATCTCCTCGGCCAACAACTCCGGTGAAACACCGAGGGCAAAAAAAAAAAAAAAAAAAAAAAACCCTTGTTGGGGGGAAAAGAAAGGAAGGGGGGAAAAGAAAAGAAATAAATAAAAAAAAGGGGAAAGAAAAGAGAAGGAAAAAAAAAGAGAGGAAAAAAAGAAAGACAGTTGATACAACATGTTGTGTGGGTCATGTGACTCGACAATATATGCTTTGATCAATTAGTTGCTGGGGGATGTTAAGCACATTAACCAGCCTTTCTTTATGCTTTTCCAGAGAGTAGGTAGTGGAGATAGTAACAAGTCGTTATCACTAGGGTGAAGATAAAATACTTGGAGGTTTATCAAGCATTCAGATACTGAAGAAGTGAGAACAGAAACTTTTAGCTATATAGAAAGAGGATAATCCACTCTCATTTACAACAGGATGAAAAGAATTGATGAAAAAAAATCTGCATACCATCTAGCTGACTCCATCTCCTGTTTGAAACCTAATAGCATCTGGTCAAAATCAATCACAATTACATGGGATTTTTGACAAGCTTTGCTATTTATGAAGGTCCTTTGTGTTTACAGAGCCCATTCATTGTGCTCCCATAATGCTTTTTTCCTGCACTCACTTTTGCAAGGACCAAAGCTTTCAGATAGTCAATTATGGAATAATTACCACTTTAATGATATTGGGAGTAAAAGTCCTTGTAATTCAGCTGTTTTTCTCTACCCTGCTTATCAGAAACTTATCATCATCACCTCTCTGTAAAGAGAGTAGACAAACCCCTGAGACCAGATTTTTCCATGCCCCAGACTGGGTGTCAGTCATTAACAACTTTACAAAAATCAAGAAAGAAAAACATTCCATTTGAGACAGGTAGCCAAACTCTGTGCTCTTACACTTTACACAAACTTGAATATTGTTGATAGTAATTCACGTAGCCCTATGTCAGCTATGATGGCTTGGATTCATATAAACATCAAGGGATGCATTTGAATTACCATAGCCGAGAAGTGTTATGAGAAATAGAACAGTGATCAATGTCTCTGCTTTACCTGGCAATTTCACAGACATTAACCTTTTCCCTAATTGCTTTCCTAGACCTCACAAGCTCTCCTCATCACAGAGCCTTGTGAAGAACAGCTCCACAGGGGCAGGTTTCTGCTCTCAGGATGGTGTGGATGCTCGTTCTCACAGCCCTTCCTTACAGCAGTAAGACAAAAACAAAACAAAACAAAACAAAACAAAACAAAACCCCAAACTCAAAAACAACAACAACAAAAACCAACCCACAAAAAACAACCAACCAAAACAAAACAACCAACCAAACAAAAACAAACAAACAAAACAACAACAACAACAACAAAACAACCCAAAACAAACCACAACAAAAACCAAACCAAAACACCACCAAAAAAAAACCCAACCCAAAGCTAAGAACTTCTTTGCTTGCACCAGCCATAAGGAGCCCCCAGGAGAATACTTGGGAAAAAAACCACATTATCATTACTACAATTCAAGGAGCAAAATGATTGTGTGAAAATTACACTCAGTCCTGCCATGGAGACCAGCTTCAGCAGGCTTAACAGTCTAGACTCTAGTATGTCTCTCATCTGAAAATGATAATTTCATTCAAGGGGATAAGCCAATAAAAATTAATTGTTACAAATTTGATTACAGGACGGGCACTGCATGTCTCTGCTTTTTCAGGGTTTATTTTTCTCTCAAAAAATTAAATTAATACCAGAGCCTTTATTTACACTAAATGACAAAGAGAGGAAAATTAAAATGTGATGCAATAGTTAGAAAAGCTAAACAGGAAAATTACTTGATGTGCATTGCATATTGAGTGTTCATATTTCCACCATGAGAAAATGAATCAGTTCCACAAGCAACAGCGAACACTGTAGTTAGATGGCTTCAGGTGTTAGTTTCCAGCTGATGCACAAGTCTCTGATTTGCTTAGTGGCATAAACCACATTTTTTCAAACATATTAGGGTCTAATCAATACCCTGGATGACAGTGAATGTCATCCCATTGTACTGGAGAATACAAGCAAGTTGATTTCATAACAACTAGAGACAGTAAACTCTTAATGAAACTTTCTTCTGATTTGGAGAGACTAATTTTAGAAGTATGTTTTTCACTCTACTTGCAGTTATTTAATATGTGATTTATGTGCACTTACTTTACCCTATGGACAGCATGGATTGTTTGATAGGAGGTCTGCTGGCTCTTTCACATGTGTGTCTGTGTGTACGTGCATATTCCTGTCACATGCCACCTTAGAAAGGGTTTTAAGAAGAGTGTAAAACCTTTTGAAACAGAATGGTTGAGTTGACCTCTTTGTCAGTATGAGCTGAACTTCAAGCAATAAGGCAAAAAGACAGTTGCTGATTGTCCTACGGAAAATAAACTGCTCACAGTCTCCTTATGATAAGGCTTTGCTCCTGAGTTGCAGAAAAAAAAAATAACCAGAAGTTGCTTTTTTTGGGTCGAGTAGTACCATGGATAACAGTGTAATAGTACTTACTGAACCTGAGAGCCAAATATTACTGTAAAAAACACTTCTCAAAAAAAAAAAAAATTCTGTAAAAACCACTTAATCCCCGGCTCCTTCTGTTAAATACTCATGTTCCGCAGACCAAGGTGCTCATAGGAAAAATTATTCTCCTAATTGTACCAATGCCTTCACTAGGGCTTCACTTGCCCCTTGCTAAAAGCAGGGCTAATAGCCCTGTTGTATCTCTGAGATGGTGTATCTCTGAGATGGAATATGGGAACTTCTATTAGGACAGAGGCTGGGCAGCACCAGTGCTGGTGTCTTTTCCCTCTTTCTGCTTTCAGCATCCAGCTGCTGCTGTGCAGCACACAGAGACACACACCCCACACACACCCCAACAAATCCAGTGCTCATCACACAGAAACGGAGGCAGCCAGTCCTTTGCCATCACTTAATGTTGGACCAGACCAGGATGGCAAATCTCTTGTGCTTCACTACAAAAGTGTACTGCACCCCTTAATGGTGTGAAACTGGAGCTGGTTTCTTTCCCTAAATACTTAAATTAATGATCTTTTGGTTTTACTTGTTTAAAGTAATCTAAAAAATGTATTGTCCCAGTAAGTAGTTAATTCCCCTGTTGGTAATGACCTTATTATGTGACAATAATTAAAAAAAAAAAATACTTAGAGTTTTAAAGGAAATTTTAATTTCCACTTTAGAAAAAGTCCAAATTATTTATTAATATTAAGTGCCTGTAACTTTTAACCAGACAAATGTTGAGCTAAAAATCATTTATTGCCCTGGTACAATATAGAAGACTAATTGTGGAAATTGTAATACATTTCTTACTCTTGAAAGTAATTATTTTACCTGGAACAAACTGGGAGAAGAAACTTCTCCCCTACCCTCCAGTTCTGTAGACTTCAAGGTGCGTCTTTGAAATGCAAACATCATCTATTTCATGTTGTTTATTTGAAGAGGAATAATAAAATCCTAGATTTACATGACAACTTTCATCTAAAACAATATAAAAGCTTTTTATAATGATACAGTGCACATTACAACGTTGTTGAGAGAAAGCCATGTAGATCTGCGTGGATACATATACACAAGCATACATTTATAAATGCATCCACATATATACATCATACAATGAGATGCTAATGGACAGTTATATCTCTAATAGCCATCATGCAATGTGATGCTAATAGAAATTTATATTTATAGTAGAGTGGGCAAATGCTTTTAAAATAAATCTATATGAAGAAGTAAAACAACCAAGTTCCTTCTCTTCCTTTTGCAACACTCAATAGTCTGTGCACAGGTTTCAATCTCCCCCATGTAGGTGAATTTCAGTGGAGTTTAAAGGAATTAATAAAAGCCTGCAGGAGAGGATGGTGAGAATGAATCTGCAGTATACTCAGTACTCTGAGTGCCTTTCTTCTCTCTGCCTTATATCCTCTCCCCTCAACCTTTTCTCTTGCTCTGCTCCCCAGAGACTCTTACAGCACTCTTTCGGTCTTTTGGCACATGACCCTTCTGGCAACCTGCCCTTGCTGTATGAGACAGTATAGGGCTATGTTCTTCAAGAGCACTCAATAAGCTCTCCCCCGGAGCCAAACTCTCTATGATTACATTAAGACATTCACACTCCCATTCATGCTGACATTTCTATATGTTGTTGTCTTCATACAGAACAGGCATGCCCATGGTTGCAGAGATGGCTCATGGATCTCTATAAGGGTGCAGAAAGGAGAAGTGCTTTCAACCAGTCCCGCCAGAAAAGAAGGTGTTGTTCTCACCCGCTCTTTGTCTCCCTGCATCCTGAAGGGATCCTGCTCTATCACCCTTTTCAAATTCTGCACATTCTTCCTCAGGTTTCCAGCACACCAGAAGATTTTCAATTGTCTTCCCACATTTGTTACTCCTTCTCAAGGAAATCTTCAATCCTGCAAGTCTTTTAGACTATGCCTGGAAGAAATTCGAAGACTCGTTGAAAATCAGAGATAATGAGGAGAAGCAGGAAGACTGACTGTGGAGAAAGAGAGTAGGCTTGGAGGCAATCTCATTTATGCAAATCCATTGAGAAACATTCTCTCACAGGTGGGCTGAGGTTTCCTGCATAAGATGTCCCAGCCCTAGATAAAACCAGATTTAGGGCTCAGCCTCAAAAAATAAAATAATAATTGAAAAAAAGGACAAAAAGAAGACAATAGTGATTTGAAGTCTATGCTGATGAATTGTTTTCAATTGCCTGTTTATTTTTCTGAGACAAAGGAAGACTCTTACAATACTAGCATGTGTTTTCAGTACATGAAAGCTCTATTTATGGGATACAGTGAAGCTCATCACATATGTCAGTCCCTTGTGTAACATGTCAAAGCAGCTAGAAGCAACAATGGATGTAAAATATTCTAACAGTAAGCAAAAAAATATATCCACTATGTGTCAAAGTTATGATAGGTCTTCAATGTTTCTTTTGCTCAGATTAAAGGTTTTTAGGGGTTGTTTTCGGGGGTTTCTTTTGCACTAAGTACAAAACTGCTTACGAAATTTTTTTTTTTTTTTTTTGAGATGTTATACTCTAAGAATTGTAAAACCCAATAAAACTAAACCAGACCCACAAAGGCTAGTTGAACCAAAACTTAACTGAGGTAAAAAGCCACTGGTTTTAGCAACATATCCAGACCTGCAATGAAAACACAGGCAGGTTGTGATAGCCTTGCTCTATTAAATGGAAGCACTTGTATGACAAAAGTAAATCTCTGAAGCCCAAAGAAGCCACCAAGTCAAGTATATCTATGGTCTTGACCTTCCTGTTAGACCAAAACCTTAGACCACTGACAATTCCTCAGTGTTAGAAACCAGCCTCATACCAACCAGGGAAATAGGTTTCTAAATGAATGCAAAACTGCAGTTAGAATAGTTGACTCATAGTCAAACTGGAGAGGATTTTTAAGCATTATACCACAGGCACTTGGCCTACCTTTGGTTTTATTAATGATTCTAGTTGACCAGAACAAGGATATAAAAAAAAAAAAAAAAAAAGTGAGAAACAAGCTGGACAAGATTGCGAGCTCCTTGGAAAGCAGGATTGACAACAAAATGTATTGAAAAAATGGAAAGCCACTCTGAAATCCTTAAGATGAAATTTAGTAGGCACAAGCCCAAAATAAACCATGTGAACAAGTGACTAAGCTGACTGCACAGACGAAAACCAGTGAATACAGCACACCACAAACTTCATATGTTGAAATTAATAGGACATTTGCTGAAAGGGACAGTCTCATACTGGACCATATTATTCAGGAACACTAGGCGGCAGAAACCACAGTCATGATTCCAGTTCAGCTCATGCTGGCACAAATGACTAGAAAGACAAAAGGAAACTAGTATAAAGTAAAAAGCAAGAAGAAACATAAGATGAACAGACATAACCTATGAGGAAAGTCTAAAGGAAACCAAACTGTTTAGGCTAAAAAAGAGAAGACTAAGAGAAGACATGGTAGCATTCTTCCATCTTACACTTAATTTCTATAAAAAGAAATATCAGTAACTCTAGAGCCAGTAAGGATAGAAGACAACTAAAGAAGTTCGTAGGAATTTTATTTGATTTAAAAAACTTGGTTCTTCCAGTTAGTAAGGAAAATCTAAACTGGAGTGAGGCATGAGAATAGACTCTGTAGGGATTGCTGCAAGAGATCTTTCTCTGGAGCTTTATAAGAATAGATTTTACAAATATCTAGTAGGTATGTTCAGAGTCTATTTAATGTGAGGTAAAGCAGAGAATCGTTTTTGGTCTCTTGAGGTCTTTTCCCATTCTGTGTTTCTGTGATTCAATGTTCACAGGTATTTGGGAGATTATTTTTAATGAACAAATTTCAGTTTATGGATTTGTTAAAAATTATTCATTGTTTTAAAAAATATATATTGGTCATCTCCTGTAGTACCTAAATCCTGTGGTATTATTTCTGTTCTCTGATAATTCAACATTCTTAGGTATTGTACAGTAAGCTTCTACTAGAAATGTATTTCTGCTGTGTGTTTGAAATTAAATTTTTTTCTGAAAACTAATCAAAATGGTGAGTGCTATTTTATGTAAATATTTCTATTAAGATTTTAAAATTTTGACAAATTATAAGCATCCCCGTACATTATTTGAAAATTATCATAGATGCTTATCAAATTCTTATGTTTTTCATAAATATCTGGTACATTTTTAATGAAAAAATACAAACGTGATGATACTTTTCTTTTTAAATGGGATAAGTGTCAGCTCTACTTCACGTAAATATAACACTTCTCATGCAAACATTCATGAAGAGCAAATACAAATTGCTATAGGCATGGCAAAAGCAGAATGTTACTTGCTCCAGATGCTTCTAAGCCATTTCTCTCCATATTAATCCAGTTTCCTTCATAGTAGAAACAAACCCAAAAATAGTAGAAAAAGAAACAAACATAAAAATGCCACCACCTGCAGAAATCAAGGTTTCCCCTACTTACAGTTTTGTAATGGCATTTTAGTAAGCTGTATTGTTATTTCAAAGCCAACCCCAAGAGTGCATTCCTTTTAGCACACAGAAAAGTGTTCCTGCAAAAGTGTATATACTTTTGTAACAGCACAATTGCCTATTATTATTAAAAAAAAAAAAAGCAGCACAGGTTTGCTGGGGTAGCTAGATCAACAATAGGAGGAATGTTAGTATAGCTAAATCTGCCTGGGATTTCTCCTCTTCCCAGTCCAGATCTACACAGCTGTGCTAGTAGAAGCCTGAGGTGCTGATTTTGCTTAAGACTTTCTGCAGTAGGCACCTGACTCACGATCTGGAAGTATCTATTTGTCTCAATAGCCTCTAAAGGAAGCTTGGTATGACTGTATTGTAGTTATATAGCAATCTTTTAGATGTACAAATGAAATTGCACTCTTTTCCCCAGTCTAAAATGGAATAGGAATTGCTGTCACTTTCTCAATACCAAACTTCACAAAATGACTATAAAATCAGAACAAAGCCTTGAGGACTCTTAGAAACATTAACAGTAGAGTTGTATTTCCTAGTGAGGACTGCAATAATTTACTTGATAAAGCTAGAGTGAAATAAGAAAAGACATAGCTCCACAAAGGTACCTGAATACTCATTTGCATTATCCATCCCCTAAAATAATAATGAAATAAATGATATAATAACCAATC
>JANIJG010026075.1:33506-48488 GCA_024611175.1 Megaceryle torquata
ACTGCAGCTCCCTCAGCCTCTCCTCATAAGACTTTCTCTCCAGTCCCTTCACCATCACTCTCCTCTGGATGTGTTCAAGCACCTCAATATCCTTCTTGAAGTGAGGGGCCCAAAACTGCACACAGTACTTTAGATGAAGCCTCACCAGTGCAGAGTACAGGGGCAGAATTACATCCCTAGTCCTGCTGGCCACACTACTCCTGATAGAAGCCAAGATGCCACTGGCCTTCCGTGCCACCTGAGCACACTGTTGACTCATGTTCAGCCAGCTGTCAAACAGCACTCCCAGGTCCCTCTCTGCTGGGCTGCTCTCCATCCATTTACCACCTAGTCTATTGTGATACATGGGGTCATTGTGACCAAAGTGCAGGACCCTGCACTTGGCCTTGTTGAATCCCATACCATTTGCTGCAGCCCATTGACCCAGCCTGTCCATGTCCCTCTGCAGCTTCTTCTTACCCTCCAGGGTATCGACACTGCTCCCCAACTTGGTGTCATCTGCAAATTTACTAATGGTAGACACGATCCCCTCGTCCATGTCATCAATAAAGATGTTGAATAGAACTGGGCCCAGTACTGATCCTTGGGGGACACCACTGGTCACTGGACATCAACTGGATGCGGCACCATTCGCAACAACTCTCTGCACCCGGTCATCCAGGCAGTTTTTAACCCAGCAAAGGGTGCACTTGTCCAATCCATTGACTGCCAGCTTTTTCAGGAGGATTCTGGGGCAGACTGTGTCAAATGCTTTGCTAAAGTCAAGGTATACCACATTCACAGCCTACCACATTCACAGCCTTCCCCTCATCTACCAGACAGGTCACCCAGCCATAGAAAGAAATAAGATTGGTTAGGCAGGACATTCTTTTCCTAAACCCATGCTGTCTGGGCCTGATCCCCTGGTTTTCTTGTACGTGCCAGGCAAGGAGGTATGAAAAAAACTAGGAGGGTCATTCAGCCTTCTTCATTTTCAAGGATCAAATTTTTAAAATGAATCTTGGAGAAAGTAAGTGATTATTCTGCTTAGCTCTTTTTAGAGTGACTATAATCTCATCTATGCCTTCCCTTCAGTATTTTCTGTCTTTTTTTTTCTTCTAGAGCTGCTTGCTTTACATTATGACTGTCTCATAGGTAGGCCAAAGGTAGGCCATAGCTCTACCTTTTCACAGAGTAGTCCTCCTAATATTCAGAGAGGAGTCCAACCAGAAAGACTCAGACACAAGTAGAGGACTGCCATGAATGTAAAGATCACCAAGAAGATCACCTGGACTTGTCCACCTGGACAGCTTGCAGGGGGACTCTGACTCTAGCAGTGTGAATAATCTCTCTGGATCTAAACTTATATGATGTACGTGTCAAGTCTGAGCCTCTTGCCCAGGTACCGCCTATGGTCAGAAAAAGATAAAGAAACTTTGGAGCAGGAATCCATTCAGCCTGTTTCTGTCATCTACATTTGAATGAGAGAAATTTTTGTCTAGGAGACCCTCTTTCTCTCCTGTGGTTGTATGGGAGTGTAGTTCAATTATGACATCTGTAGAAATTACTGGTGTTAATTCCTGAAACCAGGTGAGATAATTTTATCAAGTTTACCAGCTGGACCATGCTGTGTCATAGGGTACCATCTTTATCCAGTGTGCCTGAGGTTTCCTTTGAAACCAGGATGAAAGAAATGTGCATGTTAAAGGGCTGTTGCCCACTGGACCATGCCCAAAAATGAAGTTAGGAAGTTGATTGTACAATGTAACAGGTCTTTTGGACTGCCAGTGACTTCCATATACCAATGCATGAAAACCTGAAGCATGAAGAGCTAGAAAGCATTTCAATCAGTGTAGTTAAAACACCCAAAGCTGCCTTCTTACATGTGTTTCTCATTACTGTCCAATTTCTTTCACTGTTAAGTAGGTCAGTTCTTCATTTCTGTTAACACTACATCTAATTCCAGTGGCCCTGTACCATAAGAATTCGATTTAAGAATCTTTTGCTGCTATCAGCTTTAATTTTTCCTTTTCACAGTATCCAACTATTTCTTTTTATCCCTTCATCTTCTGATATAGTGAATTAGGTTTTTTCTTTCCATCTTTTATATTGCTGTTATCAATGCATCAGGCTATAATCAAATCCTTTTCACTTTCCAGTTTTGTCATAACTTCTTTTGTCTATATTTGTAATTTCTCCATTTTTAAAAACCATTTCTTCTTTCTCAAGCTCAGCATGTTAAAAAAAGGACAGTTTTGCAAGGCTACACAGAATGTCATTGTTATCTCCTCAGTATTACATGAGATTCTATGCAATGTATAATCCAAATTGTATAGTCCAGCTAGACATTTCAGTGTTCTGTTTTGTCCTCCCCATTCTCAGGGACACAGTATCCAGTTGTCTTTTTTGACCTTCTTCCATCAACAGAAATTTCTTTTATTGTAATCCTCCACCATATAGGCTGGAGTGTTTATTATATTGTATCACAAATGGACATGGTAAATTTTATACTTGTGTAAATTCTACTTTTATTTTGTTCTGCTGCAAAGTGGCTTCTTCTAAGTCAAAGTCCTAAAAATTATATTAGTAACATGGTATGGGAATATCTACCATTGCATCTTGATCAGGGACTGGGTGCCTTTTTCTTTAGTTTGCATTGATACAAGCAATTCTATTATTACATTAAAAAAAATCTTTCTTTCCTTCTTCTTTTCTGGCCTTAGCTCAGAGAATATTCTAAGATACAGCGTTGTTAATCATGGAGAAATGTATATAATTATGTGTGGCATGTAAAGATAAAATAGTTTACAATGCATGAAAATAATATACTAAGAGAGAGTGTATTAACTGGAGAAAGCATACAGAAAAAGTTGACTGGTACAGACACTGATGGGAAAAATTTGACTGATGGCCCTATGTGAATGACTAATACATGGATGTATTATATAGATGAACTGTAAGGACAGATAGATGAGATAAATCAACAGAAATATAGATTGATGAATGGAGTGCAGCTGTATTGAAGGGAAAGACAGGTAAAAGGAATATTAGAGAGAGGGAAAGAGTGTGTACAAGTACCCTTGTAGAATTTCTTTTGTCAGAATGGGCTCTGGTGTATCTCTTTGGGAATCAGATGGTTAAATGCAGCTCTGTCTTAGAAGCAAAACTGGGTTCACTCCACAGAGGTGCAAGGAAAATGAGAACAGCCTTTGACAGAGGGAGACTGAATTTAGAACTGAAAGCACAGAAAGGTATTAATGAAAGGAACACTAGGACAAGATTAAATCTTAGCAGAAGACATAGTCAGGGATTTAACAATGAAAAATGTAGAATAAAGTTGCAGGTAAAATGAAATCCTTTTTTTTTTTTTTTCTTTTTCCCAGTGTAACCTATACCTTGCCTGTAGCTTTCAGTTCACATATGTTTTCCTAAAGCCAAAGCACACCTTTTTAAAGATAAGGATCTCACATTGTGGACCTTAATGACATTGAAATATAGCAAGAACTGGACCTCCTGTGTACAAATGTGATGCAGTGATCTATCTGTAGTAATACCAAAGATGCAATATGCTGATAGGTGGTTACTCCCCCTGATGCTAACATTTGCTGCTGATGGTTTCCATTAGCAGAACTAAATAGCTCAAGAAGGTAAAATTTAAACAGCTTCTGCTCTAAGCCTCTGCTTTAAATCTCCCCAGGGAAGTAGTACCTGTAACAGTACATTTATTAATTCATCACATTTTGGTTTTCAATACACACTTTTACAATGCTCTATGCAAATATTTGTGGGACTTTAGCCTCCTGGATAACAAATCCTAAACACCTCCTACTCAAGTCAGACATGTGAAGTAACCATAAACTACCACGCCTTAGGACCAGTAACTTTCCCTGCATAAGGCCCTGATAGCAGCTTTTAAGCAATACACTGTCTCATTTATGCTAGAGAGAAGTCACAGTTTCAGTGTTTAGTAGCCAGCAACTCAGTCTGAACACAACTTTTCAGAGGAGGTAAAAATTACTGATACAAATCCCCAACAGATTTTCACATACTGTAATTAAAAATGTTTTCTACTGAAGCACGTGTGTTCTTTGGCAGTATTTACCAGAAAACTAATGTGTTCTGAGTTGGCTAGGCAACTCAGAGCAACAGAAGTTAGAGGACAAAAGCCTTTCTATTTATACGTTTATCAAGAAGATCTTTGAGGGAATAAATAAGTAATGGTTGAAATAGCATTTTTTCAGCTAACTTTGCAGAGTTTATTCTCATTTACAGTCAGACGTGATTTTTAAGGTTTTAAAATCTGGTTGGATGTGGGTAGCAACATTGGAGAAATGAACCATGGTACATATCACTATGTGCTCTCAGTATGTCTTCTGAGGCATTTCTGAGTAGCTTTCTGGAAACTTCATATTGTCAACAATGCAAAGAAAGACAGTTGTGTTATCTTTGTGTCTTCTGAGTAATGCAACATTAGTAATGACCAGCTGACTTCTGACCCCTCTCTATTTTTCACTGCAATAGTGAGGTGGTGTGCTTTTCGTGCACTTGGCAGGGTTACCTTTCTAGTGGGCTGGAGAAATTAATTTTGAGCTGGAAACCAAAACATTGAGTTCACTGAGACATGATTCAGAAAAAAATGCCAAGATTTTTGTTTGTTTGATAGCCTCGGTTTTTGGCTTTAACCACACAGAAAGGGAAAAGAAACAAAACTAAACTAAACAACCCCCAACAACGACAAAACAAAACAAAACAAACAAATAAAACAAAACAAGGCCCAAACCAAACCAATACAACAAACAAAAATACCCCCCCCCTTTTTTTGCATATTTACTTAAGTCATATATTAAATGTAATTTTTCTGATTATAAGGGATGTTGTAGTGACTGCTCTAGCAGTCTGACAACAGATGTCATTCTCTTCTTCATCATAAAGCATCTACAGCAAAGCTTTTAGCTTTAGCATAAATTCCTTTATTTAAAATACCCAGTTCTTTGCCTCAAAAAGAAGCCAAGAAGTCATTTTGTTACAAATCCCCAATATAATTTCTGCTCTTTTCCTCTGTCCTGCCCTAAATGGACTTCCCATCCTAGAATAATAGCTGAATCCTCATACTCCCATATATGTCTGTCAGATAACCATTTATTTCCAGTCATACTTGATAATTCACGTGAATACCTGTTAACCAAGAAATAACCTACATATACCAAACTAATTTCTCAATTACAAATGAAAAGCTATTGGATGTTAATAATTCCCATCACATGGTTGATTTTAAGCCATGTGAACTAAAATATTACTGAATATGGTCAAAATGCTTCTTTTATTTCTGTAGAAACTTGGACATTTCTACTGTAAAACTCAAAATGAAAATACTTCCATCTCACATTGGTGATCTGTTCCACAGAGGAGCTGTGGTTGAATAGTCTTTAGTTCCCTCATGCCACTCAGCTGAACTCATTCTCCCCACTGTTGTGGCAGATCAAGGTCTCCATCACTTATTACATCATTTATTACACATATTTACTGCATCATTTATTACACATTGATCATAAATCTAAAGAAAGATATATAATAACTTGTCTTCCCTCTCAATCTTTACTTTTTGATTTTTATAAAGTATTATTATTCTTTTCAGGGATCAAACAGCACACACATACACATACTTGCAAACAATACAAAAAAATCACCTAATCAAAAATCCAGTTTCTCTAGTTTTTTCAAAGACTGCCTCTGAGAGGAAAATGCAGATCATTTCTAATTTTTCAGTCTTCCTGAAAATGGTATTGTCTACCCAGCCAGGATGAATGTGAATATTGTTTTGATTCAAATTCCATCAAACTGATTGCTGAGGTTGGCAGAAGCAATGGTGGCACCTGGTCAACCTCCGGTTTTAAAAATGAATGAGTACCAGAATAATTATGTGTTATTGTACCTGCTAATTTCTCCTGGAAAATACCTTAATAAATTGATTGCATGTTTCAAGCAAACCTGTAATGAGAGGATTATTTACAAAGGCCACACAGAAGCTGTTATTAAAAAGCAATCAGTAAGAGAGAGGAACAATGGCAGGAGGGCTCAGTGGGGAAACCTTAATGGTAGGAAGTTTAGGATTTGGTTTGTGTTATCTTGCTGACATTCTAATTAAAATGTATTTCTTCCCTTTCATTACTGTACCACACTTTATCTGAATTAACTTTCATACTTGGTTAAGGAGAAAGTAATTTTGATTACATGTCAGAATGAGGCAGTGCCAATCTTTTTGCTTTTTCTGAAAAATCCTTATCTTCAAATCTGGATTCTGCTGATGTTGGATTCAAGAGTGCTGTGTGGGAGGTTTTTCTGGGGCATCTGCAGGCAGCAGAATCCAACAGAAAAGTGGACCTATGGCTTCTCAAATGTACCCTGCAATCTTGCAGGGAATGGAGGCTTTAGCCAAACCTTTGCAGACATAGAGTTGAGCCTGTTGGTTGATTTAAGAAGCTGAAATCATGGAGAAACCAACCCAATGATTCAGACAGATTACTCTCTCTTCTCCATCCTCCAATAATATAAAGGTTTTAAAAGCAAACAAACAAAAAAAAATTAGGAAGCTGGAGAATTTGAAGTGTGAAAAAAAAAGGAGTAAAAAAACCTAAAGATGTATAATTAGTTATCATTAATTAGCATATGTTTGCACAGCACCTAGTAAACCTAAGCACTATGTAATTGCTGTAGTTATGGGAAAGGAGGTCTAAATGTTTAAGAAGGGTAGGTTTAGGATAGAGGTACCAGCATCTGAAGAATGTAAAAATCCAAGGAGGGAAAAGAACCGTGCAGGATATGATTAATGTTCTCGGGAGAAAACAGCAGAAGGGCTGGATCCTGAACCCTGTAAGGATGCCAGGCAGGCTCAAATCTGCTTCCCTGGGCAGTGCTCTCACATCTTTCCCCTTCAGTAAAGTAGCCAGATGGCCAATGGCTTGTAGTTCACCCTGGGCCTAAATGTAGAACTAACATAAAGTATTTTCTGAGGTCTTCTTGATTAGTTTTGTAGGACTCACTAAGGAAATTCTTATAAAATGGCTTTGCTTTTGTTTCAGAATAGCTCTGGTGCGGGGGTGGGGGTGAGACATACCTTTCATGGAAATTCTTGGAAAAAACACATGACCAAATCAAAAATATTTTAACTGGGAAACAATGTTGCACTATCTGTTTCATATGAGCTGCAGATTAGTTATGTCCTGTTTGTGCCTGTGCATGAGGTCTACAGGCCAGACTTCTGTGCTGGCAAGACACCAGGGTGAGCAACCACCACTTCCTTTGTCTAAGGAAGGAGACTGAAGAGCATCAGATGAAAGATGCACAGGCACCTATCCCCATTCACGGCGCTGGAAGGGACCATAAGACCCACAGATAAGCTCTAGGACATGATGACTTTCCTGTACAGAGTGGGTTAGTTTGTGTTAGAATCTCTCCCTAGACAAATGATAAGGTGACATTATCTGAATCACTTACAAAAGGCTGGGTATAATGTTCTCTCTGTCACAATCAAAACCATTTGCAGTCCAGCTCCCTTTTCCTTACACACTTCAAAGTTGGTGTAATGTTGTCTGAAGTGTTAAAAAAAAATAGACTATGAAGCGCATAAACTGAAGGGGGAAAAGTTGTTCTTGCTGTATGTAATAAGTTTGTAAAATAAAAGAGGTGAATATAACATATAGGTTATGTTAAACCAGGCTATTAAGTGAAAAATTAACACAGGTTTCACTTAGGAGTCTAGTAAGATACTTACATTTTTAAAGAAAATGAGAAAGGAGAGACAAGCATGATGAAGCACACTCCTAGCAGAGACACAGAATATATTAAAGACACAGTGATGTGAAGAGAGACAAGATCTTCTTCTAGATAGGAAAGATTACAGAGAAGCAGCTCACATTCAGAGCATCAAGCCAGGAAGAGACAGTGGTGACACAAGCCATAGTAAAAAATAAGAAGCCTAGGAAGGTAGCTTCAGCAGATCTTTGGAGGACAGTTTTGTACCAAGATTATCAGCAGAAAATGGTGCTTCCTTCTGAGCTATAGCAGCAAATCTGTTAGGTACTCAGATCAAAAGTAAGATAAAAATCATTTGCAGTCTTTTAGCAGCTGCTTTATAGAGTCCTGGTGGACAGAGTCTGGAGAAATATCTTAGCAACAAAACCAATCCAAAGGTTGTACTAAATGAAGATGATCAGCTCTGTCTCCTTTAATACAGATTTTCCCTCCAGTATACCTGTGAGCATATCTCTTTGTTAATTTCCAACTTGTTTGTTTTTTTTGGTTTTTTTTGGGGGGTTGGGGTTTTTTGTGTTTGTTTTTCTTTAAAATGAAAACAAATTTTACTTCAAGGCAAATGTCACTCCTGCCTGTATGAATCTCACCAACAGCACTTTTTATCCACTAACCTTCAAATCCTCAGAAGAGCTAAATGTAACAAAACCTGATATCTGGCAGTTTTCTTACAAGATGCACAGGCTTCTGGCAACTAATATAGTAGAAAATTATCATCATCGTTACATTGTATAGTTTTATGGTATGTTAAACTGACGATGTACCGATTCAAGAAAAATGCCCTTAGCATATAGCTCCATGCCAAGCCATTCTCTGATTTACAGTAAAGCTGACTCCACCAAGCATCTGCAATACCATACAATAAGCTCTAATTTTTACTCCTATATCTATCTACTTCTTTACTGTGGCAACTAGGGATCTTTTATGATATCAGATGTGTAGAAGCTTTTTCAAAAAGCAGGATCTCTTACACTCTGCACTTAACATTGTATGCAAGCCTACCAGTGAGTGTGCAACATTCCTTCCTCCTGAAAATGAGAGGAATACATTGCAAATTATTAAGCCAAATAATTGTAAATCCAAAGCGCTACCTGACACTTCAACTGGAAATCCATTTATTGGTCAGTGCAGTTCAGTGAACACTGATATAATCTACTGCTCATGGAAAATGTTATTTTGATTTCTGCAGAATTTTATTCCAGTCTAGAAGTTCCCAGGTAGTTTCAGGAGCACAGGAGAAGTAATGAATTAGTCCACACTTGGGATGACAAGGATTTGGCTATCTAGGACCAGATTTCCTACCAGAAAAAGGATGTCCCATCTGGTTTATGAGCACTGAATAGAAACATAGCTCTGACAGATCACTGATTCCTGCCTAACAAACAGCAAATGAACTGTCAGGGTCATGAAATGGATTAGGAAATGCCAGGATCCCTCTCTACACGTTTCCTCCATTAGAAATGGTAGAAATACAAATCTTCAGGTTTTCAAGTTCTCTGGTAATACTGATATTCTTAAATTTCACCTGAAACAGTTCTCAAAATGATCACATGCAACAACTCCCCACCATCCTCCTAAAACTTAGTGTTAGCTGCAGTCAGAGATCTGCTTGTGACAGATATAAATTGCTTCTGTTTTTTTGTTGTTGTTTCTTGATTGGTTTGAGTTTGGTTTTTTTGTTTCTTTATTTTTGTTTGTTTTGTTGGTGGTAGTGTTTTGTTGTTGTTGTTTTTTTAAAGCCCTTCATATTCTAGGAAACTGTATTTTTTAAATAATTTTTTGTTGTTAAACTGTTTCCAGTGTTTTCCTCTGGCTACCTCTGTCACCCCCTCTTGAAGGAGAGTGTGAGCACCATGGGTAATGGCTTGTTTCAGACAACTCTGAGGGAGAGAGCAGTTACTGCATAAAATTCACTGACTCCTATATTCACATGCAGCAAGTGGTCTCTTCAATAAGCACAAAGCCCTGGTAGTGCTGGAGCACCATATAGCTTCTCATTTTCTTCTTCCAGCATGCATGTCAGTGGTGACGTTGCACATTGCCTAGGATTTACATGCAGTACTCCTTTGTAAAAGGTTAGCTGATAAAAAAGGGGCTACTTCTTCAAGTAAGAGTAGAAAGCTTTACGCTGACCTAGATCTCTTGAGTTAGACTAGTCACTCAAAAGATGCCTTTACCTCTTTGCAACTGTACGAATGCAAAAATAAGGCCCAGGCTGCAGTTCCCCTCTCCCCAGGCCTTAGCAAGCATGGGATTAGTCATTCATGTATATTAGAAGTATTTTTTAAAATGTTAGCAAAGTAACAGGGGAATAGAGTCATGATCAATGGCACAAAGTCTAGCTGGAGGCCAGTAACTAGTGGTATACACCAAGGGTCATTACTGGGTCTTATACTCTTTAATGATCTGGTTGATAAGGCAAGTTTGTCAATGACACAAAATCACATGGCAAGACTCTCTAAGCAGATGAGCAATTGCTCAGTATTCTCTCTGGTAAGGTCTCCATCAGCCAGGGGCCTTCTTAGACTTTTAAGCACCTCTTCCCATCTGCTGAGTAAGGTAAAACTTCCCATTATATTGAGTTTGTACAGATTACATGTATCAGGAATCCCATAAAGGATGTGAATCAACAGGTCTATATTGATCCAATCCACCCAGTCAAGTTCTTAGAAAAAGAGAGAAGGAAAATAAGGCCTATATTTAATAATTTTCCTTGGAACAGATATAATTCTTTTGAAGGAGTCACAGTCAGTACAAGGAGCTATATTTTGTGTATGCTTCTATGAATAGAAGTGACTCATCAGAAGTAGAAATATGCCATCCTCCAACCCCCAAAATTAGATATTGTGAGGTTTTTTAAAGATAATCCTAGCATTCCCCAAGCAAACACCATTTACTAGATCATACATTCAGTGATGCCTTACTCTCATCTTTTAGTATAAATCATTCAGCTCTGTGGTTCATTTCAATTTATTTCTTGGGCCCAGCCAGAATTATTCTACTCTCTTATTGTTTCCTTGCTGTAGTCTGGAAAGCTTTAAATCTTTTCCTTCACATTCATAACTAGCAAATATACTCAAATAACAACCTTCTCTCTCTTCAGTATTTAAAGACCTTACTGACCAATCTTAAATCCTGCTGGGTATGTATATATTACAGTTTGAGGTATATTTGCAATCCCAGTTGTAACAGTGCATGTGTGAGTGCACTGTATATTTCTTTGATAAATAAAGATGAGCACACACTTGCAAATAGAGGTTTAGATGCCTGGATGTGGATATGTTCACATACTTTTTTATAGCTTACATATACACATACATGTCCAAGTGGGTGTGCATCTGTCTACAAAGCCTTGAGTATGAAAGTGAAAAAGAGCTTGGGGTTATCTTTGTTTTCAACCCTGTTTAAGTAATCGGATTTTCTGGTTAACAATCCTTTTCTCATTTTTTGGGTTGTCATTCAAACGTATAACTAGGAGCAATAGAAGTTTTGCCCGATGAATACTCACACACACACACACAGAGCACAGTGATGTTTACATGTATGCATCCACATGCCTGCATATACATACTATTGTGTGTGTATAATAGCAATCATGTAATGACTCAGTCTTTTAACTGAAATCTTGAAAGCTTTGGAGGAAGATGAATGCATTTTATTTCTATGCAATTTATTTTCCCAATTTCAATTGTAAAACTGTTGTGACTTAAGGAGAATGTAATACAACAGGACAAGGCCCTGAAACGCTTCTCATATGTCCAACATTAAAGCTGTATGTGACTCTACAGCACAGCTAGATGGACTTATGAGGAAAATGATCAATAATTACAGTTGCAGATTTATGTCATCATAGAGGAAACACACATAAAGCTCTGGAATTTAAATGCTCAGGCAACCAACTTTGTTTAAGTTGGTAACTTTGCTGTTAGTGTCGCCACATCTCAACAGCCATGGCTACCCATACAAAGATGCCATCACACCATTTAGGAGGTGAGGAGGTTTATTCTGTCTTTTTATTCTCTTTCCATTTACCAATATTGAAAGTTGCTCCTTTAGGGACACCTGCTACTTCTCTCTTTTGTGATAATGCATGGGTATGTGTGGCTTTGAGAGTTATTTATGTAATATTTCCATTAACAAGCTGTAATTAAACTATCTAATTAAAAAAGCAGTAATCTATTTAACAGGAGTTTTAGGTTTTTTTCAAGAAAGCCTAACAGAACTGTGATTAAGTTCCTCCATTAGATGAGCATTATGTTTTTTCGTAAGGTTTTTAATTACTCAACCCAAAATGTTAGATAAATTAAATTAAAGAGAAAATTTTATTTTTCTGAAAAAACAAACAAACAAACAAAAAATCCAACACAAAACACACACTAGAGTAAAAAGCTGTTCCAAAATATCCATTAATATACTATGGATTTTTTCTAACGTGCTGTGCATTTCAACCTAGACAAAAGTTGATTAGTTATGTAAAATATAGTGAATAATATTTTACATTTATTGGACAAATAAATAGGAAATTGTAGTTTTTATTCCCAAGATGTGCCTATTATTAGAGCACAGGAACAGCTCTTTTGGAACACAGCAGTCGTTCCCCCAAACCACACTTTACTGCAAGCTGGCGTAGGGAGAGCACGCAGGCCTTGACACTTTCTTCTGTTCTCTTGAGTTTCCTCAGCATTCAGCTTCGTTGGAGCAGAACATTAAGCAATGAATCCTTGCTTGTTCCTTTAGTGTCCATTTACAGACCTGTTGTCTGGGAATTTGTATAATCCTGTTTTGAGCCCACTGATGCCATTTGCTTCTGTAATCTGCTGGGCAAGCAACCTCCAGAAGTTCTCTCTTCCACTGTGTAAAGAGTTACTGCCTTCAACTGTCTTAAGCTGCTGTCCTATCAGCTTTTGTCAAGTGCTCTCTAGTCCTATTCTTGTGGGATTTAGTGAATGACAATACTGCATTCACCTTATCTGTGATCTGCATTTTATCACAACCTTATCAGAAATTTTTCTTTTATTTTGCCTTATTTTCACTTTCCAGTTACTTTTCCTAAATATGATCATTCTCATCAACATTTCCCAGGCTGACTGTCTGCCCTCACCCACTCACTCACTCTAAGACAAATATTCCTGAAGTCAAAAATCAATCAGCAAAAATTGGGTGCAGTTTCCAAGAATGAAATTATGACTTCTCCTCTGGCTAAAAAAATAAACTTGTACTCTACTGAGACACTCGGGAACCTCTGGATTTTGAAAAGTTTGACAGGAATTTATTGCCTTGTGGGAAAGGTATTTGACACCTGCCTAAATCTCTCAGACTGGTCACACTCAGTCCTGATGTGGTGAAGCTCAGAGCATAAATTTACACAGACTCTCTGCATGTTGGAGGTGCTCCTTGAGTGGCATCTTCCCAAAAGGACAAGGCACACACTGGCTTGCTGCTGTGAGTGCTGTAATTAGGAAGGAGATTTTAGGCTGCTTCAAGGAACAGCATTGCAGCAGACACAAGGCCTGAGAGCAGTCTCTCCTGCATTCCTCAGACAGCTCCTGCTTTTTACACAGAGGCAGCATGATGGAGAAGGAGGGATCAACCTAATCTGAAGGCAAATGGGAGGAGAAAGAGAGAAAATAAAGAAAGAGGAAGTAAAAGGAGGAGATTTGTGGAAACAAAACACAACCCCACTGTTCAAGTGTATTTGTGCATCTGCTTGGTTTAGACCCATAGCTTTTGCCGTTAGGGTTTAATTCACTGCCAAGCCCAACAAGAACAAACAAATTAGGCCAAAGGAAGGTGTTGTTGTTTAGTTTGAATACAGAGCAGTGATATGTGAAATGAATTCCTGTATACTTAATCTTAGCCAAATGAGGCTGTCAGATGTTTGTTCCTCCAACCTGCCTCAGCACTTTATACCAAGAGGAAAATGTTCCCTGAGTGTAAAGCACGAGTAAGTGGAATGAAAAACCATGAATGCAAATATTTATCATTTTCTTTCCCATTAGCATTCCTTGCTCAAAAGCCAGAACGTGCTGCTTGTGCCTCCTCAATCTTATAAGCTGCCTGACTCCCTTGTTGCTCTTCCCATAGGCAGCAACTAATAACAGCCTGCCATTTGAGGTTGTTGTGTGGGAGTACTCCAGTGAGTAGTGGAGTGGGAGGGCTGTCCCGTGACATGCACCCAAACTTCCAGGAGCTGTTGCCTGGGCCTCACCCTAGGAACAGGAATGTGGGTTGCAGGTGAACCAACCAGCTTCCCAGTGGTTTCAGTGAACTTAGGCTGGCCTGCAAGCGTCTGGAAGTACCTCTGGCTCCTGAGCAGGCCCTAACTACCAGTCCAGGCAAACAGGACAAATGATGTTTACATACAGATCAAACTGAGGAAGTTAGGGGTCAGGTTTCAATGATGAGCTTTGAATTGCAGGAATTCGAGGATGCAAAAGCCATTCTTGCCAGATCCCTATTCTCAGTTATAACACAATAGCACCCTTTAAAATGGACTGATCCACTCACATAAAAAAAACCCCAAGGCTTAAAGTCACATTTGCCCAATATGAGCTGACTGGTACCAAGTGAATGGAAAATTAAATTTGTGGTTCAGCCTGGGTTTTGATCCATATTGTTCCCTTCAGAGACAGCCTTTCTGCAAATCTCCCACACACAAGGATAATAGATCTCCCATATGAATTGAACCAGAGAAGCCACATCAAAGCTTCACGGTAGGTTTTTTTCTGAGTATTTGCTTGCTCCAGCAGGCAGACAGGTTTGGGGTGAAAATGCAGAAGGCATTGCTGACCCAGCACTGTCCTGTGCTCTGCTGCCAGACAACACTGAAACAGCCACAGCAGTGAGTGACATCCATCTGCTACAGGTTTGGTCTGCTCATTGCCTACTAACCAGAAGCTCTGATGGAGCCTGTTCAGAAGTGACTGATGTGCCAGGGACAAGGACATTTCTGCAGGCAAAGCAATCTTATTCGAAAAAGGGAAGAACATTTGCTTGGAATGCAAGGTCATGGCCTCCAATTTTCAGTTTCTTTTCCTATCACAAGAAAAGAAGAAATAAGTTTTGATGGTGAAAGAAAAAAATAATCAGAAATATGGTTCATACATTCCTTATCCTTTTGTTTTTTAAATGTATTTAATGGGGGGGGGGGGGTTTGTTTTTTTTCTTTTTCTGGTGAGAGCGGGATAGCTTATT
>JANIJG010026075.1:48528-69311 GCA_024611175.1 Megaceryle torquata
AATATAGTTTTGATGTCAAAAGAAAAAAATAATCATAAATATTGTTCATATATTCCTTATCGTTTTTTTTTTTAAATTTATTTAATTGGGGTGGGGGTGTTTGTTTTTTTTCTTTTTCTGGTGAGAGAGGGATAGCTTATTCCAGTTTTCTGGGACATCACAGGCTTCCAAAAGCCTAGTCTGGGCTAGAAAATCATAATACAAGAGCATCAGCTAGCTTGAATGCTGCTAGATATCTCAATGCCAAGAGTATGTGGTATCTGCTCATGTCAGAGATGGGCTCATGCAGCTTGTGTACTTAAGCTGCTCTCAGAAACTGTTTGCAGTTTTCCCTGCTGTGCCTTGTCCACAACAAGATGCTCATGTTTGGTGAGGTATTGGTGAGTGCTCCTTTAGCACTACTGGGAGGATCTTAAAAGATAATGGCATACTTCTTACTTTGTGATGGTCTCCCACTGTTGATTTAAGTTATTGTGGTTTGAACTGATGCAAGGTCAGAACTAATTTCCTACAAGGACATTCAGAGACAGTACAATGAAAAAAATGGAGGCTAAACATCAGGAAATAAATTTATAGCTATAAAAATACTGTCCAGGAACAGATTGCCTGATGAAGATATGGAATATCCAACAGTGGAGACTTTTAAACAAGGATTAGGATGCATAGGATAGATATGTGAGATCCTGCACTGGGGCAGAAGGAGGATCTGTGTGCCTCCCTGAGGTCCTTTCCAGTCCTATTTTCTGTGATTACTTAGTTCATATTAACCATATTTAACTAAGTTGGGTAACAATTTTGGCAGTAAGTCAAATGTCATATTTGACATTTGAAATTTCATTTATTATGGTCGTAGACTGCTTTGCTCTCCCTAATTCTTCCTGCACTGTTTCCTGAGCCTATATCTCACAGAGGTGTTTACCAATCTGATTAATTAAATTCTTCCTAGGATCCCAAGGAACTATCATTTAAAGACCCAGCAGTGCAATATATGATTTACTCCATGAAACTTCTTCTTTCTTTTTTTTTTCTTTTTTTTTTTTTTTATTACCAGGCAGTGAAAATATGTCAACAAAATCTCACATCAAAGAGAATATAGAGAGGAAAAATGCCCATTCAGCCAGCTGGTTCCTTTCTAAGCTCATTCACATACTTGTTATGAGTGTGCTTGCGGGAAAAAGGAAGGGCAAGGAAGGAAGTTTTAGATGGGAGACAAAAATTTTATAAATCTGGAGGAAAGATGAGAAATAATGAAGCTCTTTATGTTGCCAAAGTCAGGAATCCTCACAGAAAGTGGAGATTAATTTGGAAGTGGAAGTCATATCACCGTATTACTGAATGTAAATTCTTCTTTTTAAGATATACTGGTATTAAATATACTGGAAACAGGAAATGAAACAGGTCACATAGAGAATTTGAAATGTATCTGTTAATTCTCATTGTTCAAAAAAAAAAAGAAATATTAAATGAGAAAAGGTGGGACCGAGGAGAGGAGAAAATACAACAGGAAAAAAACCATCAGGAATTGTGGAGAAAAACTTTTGTGATTTGAAGAGGATTTTTTTCTTTTCCTTCCTTAGTTTTTTTTTTATTTTGTTTTGTTTTCTTTTTATCTTTTTATGGTTTTAGGAAACCATAGTTTCTTACATTAGTAGCTCACAATGTGTAGTAACCTTATTATACACAGTTTCTGACCATTAATTTACAATACAGTGTTATTTTTAAAGACAGATTTTAAGCTAGTTTATTAAATGCATGTGTTGTAGTAGGCATTATGTCTTCAAAGGAAATTAAACCTTATATCTGAATTTCAGCTACTTCTTTACAAAATGATAAAAATCAATTCAGTTCTGCTTCTAGAAACCCTGGCCAAATCCAAATGTGTGTTACCATTGCAGATTTAAGCTAACTGAAAGTGATTGATATGAAATGTTAAGAACCAGCATTTTGTTTCCATCAAGTATTGGGGAATAAGACATTTGTGCATTACAAGATGTTTCTAATCCTACCTAAAACCTTGACAGAAAGGTGCACCGAACACTGAGAATTCTGCTTGCCTGGCATAAGGGAAGGGGAGAAGAAAAACAAGAGGGAAAGACAAGGACCCTTTTGGGGAAGAAAGGTGGAGAAACACTCAAGCCTGCATACTGATTCATTTTTTTGAAAAACACTGCTTTTACAAAATGCTGGATGTATAATACTGGGGAGAGTATACAAAGATGCAGGAATCAGAGCTGCATCTTTCTCCCTCTTATTTTCTCTGAGCAGCCACAATAGGGTTTTATATCTGGACTCTACTAAATGAAAAATCCATTTCCCTCGGATTAATGGCATAGAAAACAATTTGGGCTGGAACCTAAAACCTAAATAGGACTTTATTACATCTGAACTCAGGAAGTAAGAATATTTATAACAGCAGAAACAAAGCTAACAACAGCCTGACCATACTGATGCCTTTGGCTACATGAGATCTGCATTAGTGATTCTGCTCCCCTTGCTTATCTGGGATGTGGGGTGCTGCAAAGAATGACAAAAGTGTCTTTATTTGGTTATGTTGGAGGTTCTATATGTTTCATAAGCAGATGATGTCTTCAAAGAAGCTTTCAGGGCAAGTACAATTATTCTGCAATTTCTGCACAGGGTCTGATACAGTGGGTAGGTGGTTATAGTAGTGGGCATAGTGGTTAGTGGGAGCTGTAGGAACACTGAACAGAGTGATATGTAGGATGTGTGAGAGACACCCACAATATTCTTCAAATGCAGATTGATCACTAGTTTTCATTAGTGTTAATGGTTGCTACCTACAGAAAACAATTTATACCCCCAATCCAAATGTCTTTTATTTAGATAGTTTAAAAATAATAATGAAGGAAAGATCTGAAGTAAAATACAATAGCAAGTATATGACCCATGTATGTTTTCTAACACAAGCTGCTGGAGCATTTCCACGCAAAATGACGGTTCCCTTTGCAGATGACAAATTCTTAAAAATTAAAAAGTCTGGTACATGAAATCAGAAAATCAAAATACTTGCCTAGCTTCATACCTAAAAATCACATTGTGACACATTCCAATATTACTTCTAGATCTATAGCCAAAGAACTTTTTCTATATTCAGTTATAACAGCTGTTGCAGAAAGAGGCCTGTGTTTGAACCCAGGTGTTCTCATAGATGAGAAATTCATAGCAAATAATTTGCTTAATTTATTTGCTTAATAATATTCATAGTAGGTGTCAGAAGTGTTAGTATATTCTTTTCTGTTAGCTGGCTATGGGATTCCCACACATACTGTCATGAAACACATTTTACTCAGCTGACTATAGAGAAATGGTAAAAAATGTCCATTGAAAGCATTCTTGTAACCTTAATGAAGTAAGGGGCGATAACAAAGCCTGCACTCTTATCAGAATAACACAATTAAGCAAATTTGGCTTGCAGTAGCAGGTTATTTCGCATTTTGAATTATTTTTAAATAAGTTCCTCTCCTGCCTAACGTGAGTATGACTTGATAAGTAAATGGTCATTTCACATGTATAGCATGAGAATAACAAGACAATGAGTATTGGAAAGATTTAGACCTTTCATTTTGTGCCAGAAAATTGCTGCATATCTTTGACAAGCTAGTGGCCTAGGAGAGATGTATTTTCCATAACTGGCCAAAACATTTACTATAAATTTTTAGTTCTTTAGAAGGTCCTGTTGCCTTCAGTAAACAGGAAACATGCTCCTGAAAGGACATTATCTGTTTTTTCACTGCACTGGAGCTGAAGTGTCTCTTTGTTCATAAACTGTTAAGCAGTCAAACTCAGTTTTTAATGACAGATGTAAATGCATCTCTCCTGATTTTCTTTTATAATACTTACGTAGGGAGACTCCATGAAAGTTAGTTAAAAAAGACTAGTATAAAGCTGGAACATAAGCGTCTCCCTGCATAAATTTACAAGCACCAATTCCAAAAGGTTAGCAATATGGCAGATGGATATCACAATGTGTGAACTCAGAAAAAAAAACAAAATTCAAGGTTTGGTTCCAAAAGCAGTTAAAAGTCTGAGCATTTCCCCAGCCCTCTTGAGCAAGCTTCCTTGACTGACATAAACCACCTGCTTCTTCTGTTCAAGACAAAAATAGTCCAAGAACAGCACTTATGTGTCTCTTGCAATTCTTCTGTTCTTCATCTCACTGAGAATCTGAGAGTGCAGAAATAGAGGCAAAAATACACAAGTATGAGCTACCCCATTTAAACAAATACATGTCAGTGTCTGGAAGAAGTTAGTCCAGTGTCCAGTTGTGGGTTAAGGTCAAGTGTTTTCAGAGCACATTTTATGTTGAGATTCTTACAGCAGGTGAAACATTTTTGCAATACCAGGATCTTCTATCCTCTCTGTGCAAAGGCTGTTCTTGCATCCTTATACATATGATTTCACACTGTGCAACATTTCTTCCTGAAGATGCCCTTTTTTTGTATGGATAGCTTGAAGCAAATGCAGAGTAGAGGAACCTTAAACTAAAGAAAAATATATACATTTTTCTCATCTTTCTATCCTTTTTGTTCATTATACTGCTGTAGCTTTATTTACTCATCAGGAAGAGCAAGGATGATCTCCCATGACCTTGGGTAAGTAACTACTGAAAATATGTGTACATGGTATGAAGTCGAACTATGCAGATGAAAAAATGCAAATTGATGGTGTAACTATACCATGAGCCTCCATTCAGCTTGATTTCTGATGGTGCATGAAGCTGAACAGGATTAGCACCTCAGGATCCATACAGAAGAGAAGTCCCCTTGGGAAAAATAGCTAACCCTTCTCAGGCAGATTCATGTCCTGCACAGAGTAGGTTTGCAAATATGTATAAGGTTTTCTACTTTAAGAAAGCCAAACATCTTACTTCTCCTCCTCAGCATGGTACTGTGTCTCCCTCTGATGGCATCTGGGCCACAATTCCAGGCTGATGAACATGCTAGTCTTTCATAACAGATGATGTCTTTTTAGCTCAGCTAATGAATATATTTAGATCAGAGGTCATGGGATTAAAATCTACTATTCCATCAAAGAGTGATTTGTTCTATAGCCCTCTAATGAATCATCACAGGCACAAATTTTCAGAAAGGACTAGTTCTCAGCAACAACTGGACTGAATTCATTTTTACAGTCTAACAAGGATAAAGGCACAGGGGGAAGTTCATCAGTGACTATGTCCTAGAAAAGCTGTAAAGACTTCAGACACTTCAAAGTGGGCTACCTGAACATCCAGTTTGTCTCAAGGCTGTAAAAGAACTGCAAGAATCTAAAATTTCCATATATCCCTCAGAACTTGCCAGTAAACTTGAGGTTTGAAAGACTTCCTGGTTACCTACCATTTGTGATTGGCACCCTGAGGACCTCAAGGAAGCTTTGCAGCCACCATGTGCTGCTTTACTGTCCTTCACACACTGCATCCTACTAAGTGACTTGGTTTTGAACCACCAATTCATCACAAATGGTTGCAAAATTGCACACACTAGCAATTACCAGAACTCTCTAACAATAATCTCAAGACAATTACTTTATTTAAAATGCAAGTATTTACACTCTATCTCTTTGCTTAGACAGCCTGGTGAAGGACTGCTGAGACAGGTAAGTTTATTACAAAAAATGAACAGCACATTTGCTGGTGACTGGAAGACTTCACCAGCATGTCAGACCTTAGAATAAGGGTCAGCTTAAGGTCCACTTGAATATTTTTCCATTACTAATATTTCAAAGCAGGACATAATAGGAAATTTCCACTAGTAACTCAGTACTCACTAGTAACACAGTTTAGCTGTGTTGAAAACCAAAGGTATGCCGAGGACCATAATCCTTTCTTCCACTGATATATGCAACAACTATCTGTTTACATAGGGCTAAAAAAGCTGTCTTTTTGCTGTATTGCAGCACAGCACTTTAGCAAAATGTCTTATGGCATTAAAACCAATAAAATTATAATAAACCTCCTGTAATGAAAACATTCATTGATCTAGGATCTGGGGTTAAGGACAAAGCAAACATTTCTTGCTACAGATTTGACCATCTGTATGTCCTGGAAATGAATAAACCAAACCAAACCAAACCAAACCAAACCTAAACCACACAAAAAAACCCCAAACCACAAACAAACAAAAAACCAACCAACCAACCAACCAAAAACCCAAAACACAAACAAACAAAAAACCCCAACAAACTATAACAAAAATATGTGATTAAAATCAGCAGCACTGCCACTGATTTCAGTAAAGCCACTCTGGTTTTCTTAATATTTTAGGGTGTACCACTGAGCTTCGGAAAGAACAGCAACATCTTAGACCTGCTGCCTGTAGGTCTGAAACCTTTCAATCATATCTGAATCCATTTTACTACTCAGAAACAAAACAACCAAAAAATAATGTTATAACACAAAAGCTGATATTAGTAAGAGGAGACTGGAATGCTAGAATTGACTCTGCAAGAGTCAAGACTTTGCCCTTTGATTCTGCTAGGGGGCATTGATACAGAAATTCACAGGAAACTGTCTAATCAGAAGTAAATGCTCTTTCTGCAGTGCATTCTTTTTGTTTCTTTAAGCTATGTGTTCATGGAAAGGTGTCTGACTTGTGCTAATGATTAAATCCAGAGGAAGTTTAACCTCTTCATTTGTGCACCCATACATATTTTCCAGAGAAGGGGAAGGCTCTTAGAAAATTAACTTACAGAGATTGCTGCAAGCATTTGTGAATCTGCTTTTCTTTGTCACTTTACATGGACCCCATAGAATTAGTTCAGTGATCACTTCATTGAAAAGCACTCAAGTGGGTGATGCTTTTATGTTTTGCAGGTGACATAAGCTTTCTTTTACCCCTACTATGAGAGAAAGGAATTCCCTCCGCTTATATGCGAACCTGGCTGTTACCTCTGCGACTGCAGTGAGCACAGAGACTAGCACCAGCTAGCAAGCCCCACTGGGTATCTGTGGATCTGGGATATGCCTAACACTGTGTTCAGACACGGGGTTCTTGCTGATTCAGTGCATGAGCAAATCAAGCCAATGTCTGCTTGCAGAATACCACAATCATCCATTTCCTTTATCACACTCTTCATGATCTGGCTTCCAGCTTGACTTCAGCTAGTACTATTTTCATATGCCTATCAGCTGAGTCCTGTGATTAGATGCTCACAGCACCCTGACCAAGACTGTGTTCCTGGCACAAGGCACTGGTCTCTACACAACACTGGGGGCATCTCTGGGTGGAATTTGTTCCAACTGAAGTAAGATTTATTACTTGGCTGGAGGTGTCCCTTATCAAGACTGAAGGTTCTTAGTGGCAGAAACTGTTTTCATGGAAAGGATTAGCACAGTGCGTCCTCACCTAAGACAGAGGTTTTTAGTGCTCTAGGGATAGTAACCAGGGCCTGGATACCTCCACTGGCTGGCCCACCACTTTGGATGCTTCTCTGAAGATATCTGAGACCCAGCTAATGATGGCAGTATTTGTGCTGCAGAGTTTGGGTTTCTTTGGATAAAAGTCCTCTTACATTTTTTCCCCCCTAAATTAAATAAGATTACATTTATCTTATGTGAGACAGGCACTGGAAGGTCTAACATGTGAATGACTTTGTTGTCAATGAACACTGATTTTTGGGAATGTAGTATATAGCAATTATGACAGACAGATGTAATGAACTTGTCCTGGCAGGGCAATAGCAAAAATCATTTATGTCTTCCAATCATTTGCTCGGAAAAAGAAAAAAAAGAATAAAGGAGTCTTGTGTGGGATATGGCTGAGGTTTTGGATTTTGGGTTTGGGGTTTTTTTTGTATATTAGGATTAGCCAGGCTCCCATCCCTTTCTGGTTAACATACTGCATTGAAACACTGTAAGTAGCTGAGGACACAGTTTGCTCAGGATAAAGGAAAAATTCTGAAAGTGTGAGAGCAAGTATCTTGTAGGTCAAAATACAGACAAGGAGAAGCGAGAAGGGACTAGCCTTCACCAAATTATAGGGCTAAATTAAAAATATGATCCTTTGGAACAAATTTTAACAAACACTTTCAGACAGAGAGACATAAGAAATTACATTGCCAGACTAGAGTTCAGCTTCTGTGCTTACAATGTGCTAAATCATCTGATTTTCAGTGGGAACACTTTACACCAGCACCTGAGAAGATTACATGTCTCCACTGGATCTGCAGGAGTTCACCATTTCCTCAGTGCACCAGCAAATGTAAATTCATCCTGTTGTTCTCCCTGGTCTCTTTTTTTTTGTAAAGACACACAAAAATACATTTTAAGTAATGCACATAATTACCTCAGCTTTTGGAAATAAACTGTATGATAACATGGTAGAAACAGCTTTTGAAGGCTGTCTTTTAACAGCACAGCTAGTAAGAGCAAAGAATTGCTCTGTGTGCAGGAGCCATTAATCCACAGGAAAGTGTCCATATGAGTGGGACTGGGCAGACTTACACATTTGGAAAGAGAAATATCTGCAGGCTGGCTTTAAAGGAAAACAAAAGAAAGCATGCCATGGAAATATAATGTGAAAAATTCCTAGAGGTCCTTCAGGCTGCATAACCCAGGAGATCATGGTTACTATAGCGTAAGATGGCATTGCCGCTTTCATAGGTAACGATTTAGATGAGCTTCAATGTATGTATAAACCCTTGAGTTACTGTGTATTGCCACAGTGTCAGTGCCTTAACCAATCCTCCCACTCAAGCTTTATAGATTGTACAAGGACAGGATTGCATTGGTGTGTTTCAAACCCCTGAACAGTTAATCTAACTGAGGTTTTTAAGGTTTTAGCAGGTCTTTCTAATAGCTATCATGGTAGTGTGCAGTTAACCTTTATTGCCGTAAGGGCCCTATTAAGAATGAGTTATGTTCATCCCCTTTAAGGAAGGAAGGATTATGCCTCCAGATGTGTTGATACACTTGACATATGCCCTGTGATTGCAGGGCTTCTCAGGCACCAAAAAAAGTGCTGTTTTCACAAAGCTGTAATTTTTGTTTATACAATATATACACATGCTTGTAATGGTAATTTGTGCATGGTACTCAGAAACTGAGTGATGATTGAGTGAGGCAGTAAGAGTGCACTGTACATAACACTGCATACTGAAAAACCATCCTCACAGCACAGCCTGTGTAAAACGGGTTTCCATTTTCTTGGTCCAATTAGAATATCCATAAACATTTTCAGTTGTCTCTATCATCATATCAGTTTGAACACACAGAATAGCTTGATTTATAAGTATATGTAATTATATTTGTGAATGAAATCATCAAGTTTGGTTCATTTAGACTAGTAGATGCACATTGTGTCTTGTTGTTCACCATTCAGAAAGCAGCAAGGCAATTGCATGGCTGTTGATGTTGCAGCTGATACCACTAATAATTATCCAGAAATCCATGTCCAAGCCAATGACTTTTTTACTCTGCTCTTCTTTAAAAACTTTTCCATCCTCTACTCTGTGAGCAGAAGAAATACAATGGCTACAGGCTGAGCTGGGAGTGACCTTAACCCCAGAGTCCTGACAGCTCATTTCCATATTATAAAAACCAGGAAACATGAACAAAATAGTCTAAAGGGGTCTACCTGAAAGACTATTTTTACTTCCCACTTTATCTCCCATCTATGAAACCTACTATTCTAGTCTCACCACATCACTTGGGAGAATATTCACGTCAATACAAAATCTGTGGTTCTAACACAGGGCAAAAATCCATTAAACTTACTGTTAGTAAGTGGGGCTGACAACCCCCAAAATGTAAACTAGAAAAGGCTGAATAACATAATTCACAGACATCAAATCCTGACTATTGTATGAACAGAGAAGATGGTTCAAAATGAACACAAATCTCGTAAGCATAAAGTCTCTGACTTGCATGAAGTATTGATACTCATGCCACATGAGAATGCACTTTAGAAGGTACCATCCACCCATGTCCACAAGAGGAATTCAAAGCTATTTAATAATTAAAATCACCTTCTGAAATCACTGCAAGAAACCCTCTGGATTATTTTATTTCAGAGTAGCTGCAGCCTGGGGATTACAGCAGTTCTGTCATCTTCAGTCATATATGTGCATCTGTCAGGGGTATATATACCTCTGTCTGCCAGAGTCCACTCCACTCAGAGGCATTTAACACTGGATGTCATTCCAGGAAGAGACTGGAATACTTTGAAGGAAACATTCAAACAAAAATGTCAGTCAAGGGTTAATGATTCTGCAACAAATCAATAGGAAGACCATAGGCATGTGTACATTTTATAACTGATTGATCAATGGATTACATATGCTGACCACAAACAGTCTAAGGAGTGTCTGCAGGACAGATGCAGATGATGTAGAAAAATATTAGAGAACATGAGCTCACAAATGCTATTTTTGCTTCTCCTCTACCCCAGCACCACTTGGGATGACAACACTGAGTAACATCGCTTGCTTTATTTTAAACCTCATGACATTTGTGTGTTTGCCCTTGTAGCCCAATGTATGGACAAGATCTGCATAAATAAAACTCTAAGTAGTCAGATTCTTAACAGGTTGTTAAACACAAAGAGAATGTTTGCTTGAGAAGTCCCTGAGAAAGTGGAGCTGTCACCCTATTCTATGGTCACCCTTTTCTACACCTGTCCCAGGTACCTGAAAGTACCTACTGATGTAGATATTTAGGTAAAGAGACTTTTAGTCTGACAAAACTCTAGATGCTAGTGGGAGATTTTGTTTGCTAAGTTTCTCTGAAAAGAAGCATATTTAAGTCTTGCAGAACAGATTTTGGTTCCTGATTTTAAACTCTGACTTTTAAGAATCTGCCCATTCTGAACAGTAACACCACAACTGTCCCTCCCTGAACTCTATCCACATATCCTGCTTCTTCTATGGTGCCTTCCAGTGAGAATGGATTAAGGCAGATGCAGATAAAAGACTTGTTCTAAAACACCACACACATGCATATATGTATTCTCCACATTTGTCTCTATCTGTTCCTCTTTTTTACAACTTATCCTTCATTTTAACTCCTAGGACAAAGATCAACTGTCCTATTTTCTTGCAGTGTGTGTAGCTGAACACATAAACTACACGTTAGTGACCTAATCCTGAGTGAACATCCTGGAAAAAACAGTAACATAAATATGAACATTAATAATGTGATTAAATTTCACTCCCATCATCTCTCATGCTTCAGAAAACCCTGAAGTGTTAATCTTAAAATAAATATAAGTAATTTGCTGAATAGAAATGGGTTTAAAGGATATATCCTAATATACTGCCAAGTAATGGCCATCACAGGTATTCCATATTAGAGCAAATGATTTTCTTTCCTTCCCCAGTTTGGTTGCTGAACAAATGAAAAAGAAGAAAATCAATCAAATTAGGAAGTTCCTCAGAGGTTTGGGTTAATTTAAAGTATAATCCTCAGGTTTAAACTTGAATATACTACAAAAAACATTTTTACTTCAGTGCAAAATACTGTTCTGTTACAGGGTAAATTTAACTTCTGAATAATTTTTATTCCTTTGAGACTTTTTTTTTTTAATGAAAGATCATGTTCAAAATAATAAAAAAAAATAATAATAAAAAAAAGCAAACATATAGCAAATGACAAAACGAAGTGGCTTGCGTTTCTATACTTGCTTTTTAATCATTAAATTTGACCCAAATCAGCAAAAAATTTGTTCTACCTGAAATCTGTCTAGGATTAGTTTGGAAAATTTCCTATAGAACAAAGTTTTTCAAGTGTTCTTTTTATCATTCATTGTATTTATTCTTCTTGAACATTAACACCAGAACACTTGTGCTCATTAGAAAGTTAGAGTGTCATCTGAATGTGGGAGCTGTCATCATGAACGTTGCTTGGGACTGAAACAAGTAGCATGCAGTAAAAATGCAGTGTGACTGCGGTGATTATTCACCAAAGAAGGATTAGATGATGAGAAATATGCTGCTGAAACATCTGCACACCAACCATTGATTTGATCATTTCAAACAACGAGAAAAGACCGTCTGTAAACACACACTAAAAAGAGTGCCTAATCCATCAAATAAATTCTTTGCTGCAGATGGTCCCCTCAGTTTATAGGTGTGCAAATAAAAACAGATGACCATATAAGCATATAAGATGGGGACCTATTGGGTTATCTTGTTTACTGGTTTATCTCCAGTTAGGGAGCCCCAGAATCTACGAGCAAGCCAGAAGTACTTATAGACAGCTGATTGTTTCCATAGAGGTTTAAACCTTATCTTTTCTGCAAGAGTTTTTCTTATCCTGAGAGGTGTAGTGCTTACTAGCAACCTCAGGATCTGTAGCATGACATGATAAAGAGCCAGGAAAAGTAAAAAGAAAGTTCTTTGGGGGTTTTTTGGGGTTTTTTTGTGGGGTTTTTTGTGGGGTTTTTTTGTGTGTTTTTTTGGTTTTTTTTTGTTTTTTTCAGATTGTAGTTTCAAAGAAATAAAACAAAAAGGAAGCAGGCTCTGCAAATGACAGTATATAACTTGCTGACAGAGAACCATCAAACAATAACATCCAGTGAGAACTTTAAGAGACAGAGAGCTAAAGAATCTGATCCAAAAAACCACTTTAGGAAGCCACTTCATGTTGGGCTAAAGGTTACCTGTAAGCACAAACCCCATACAGGTGAAATAGAATATAAACCTAGCAATAAACCTTACAAGGTCTTTTGTGCTTGTTGTTTTGTGCATCTCCTCTTACGGAAGTCAAACAGAAGGTGGATGAAGGAGGTAAAAGAGAAATTACTATGGAATATGGTGGCAAGATTGAGAAGCTGACTGTTTTTGCGCTGTTACCACCTCTGCGTTATCACGGTTGGTACTAAAATCAGCATCTCAAGGCTGCACTGTGCAAACTGTGCTGTGAATGCCCAAGAGCCACCAAGGAAACGGCTACAGGCATCAAACACTTTAAATTTGGGCTCATTATTCAGAAGAAGCAAAGCCCAAGGCCCTCACTGTAGTAAATGAAGTGCAATAGGCATGGCCACTGCACTCTGGCCTGCCTAAGGCCTGAAGCATGTCAGGGCCTCTGTTGTTTCTCTGTATATAGTCCACCAGAGCAACTAGGTTCTCACCTGGGGCATGCTATGAGGAAAAAACTGCACATGGTTTGGAACAGACTGATTAATCTGGGGCATCAGCCTTGCTGGCTCCAGAGCACAAGACACTTGCTGCCTTGCTGATATGGGAAGAGGTGTTCCAAACAGGCTGGCCATGACTGATCATATGAGAAAGGCTTGGGGGGAACTGGGTGGTGTAACACATCTGCCAGTGAAACAAGTGTTCAAGCCAGGGCCTGGTCCTTAGTACCAAACAGCCACTGTGAACAGGGACTCCTATTTCCATCTACACCCAGCATAATACAGGGATCTGTTCCTGCCTGCTGTGACCATGCCACAATTATACAGCACAGAGGATTAGATGACTTTAATGGTCTCTCCATGCAGCTACACCTCAAAAATATTCAGCCTGAAGCCAGCACAGCATGCTGAAGCCTGACAGCCTGCACATTGGGAGCAATTTAGACCTTGCTCTGTGCATTTCTCTGACCTATACTAAGCTCCCAGGTGGAATTCAAGGTGATGGTTTTAACCTACAAAGCTATCAATGCTTTGAGACCTTTTTAGCTTAGAAATCCTTCCCTCTCTCCCTACCAGATGTTGATGCTATCTCTCAGGGGACCTGCACCCACGTGGTGTGTCAGACCCCTGTTTTTGTTATTATTCTGTGCAAGCCATCAATTTTCTTCTTTCTCTAGAGCTACACTGAGCAGCAGTGGATCTATTCACAGGTACACCCCTTATTTAGCCTGTGACTTGTAACTGATTGTTAAGGTGTCTGAGGCACAGAATGAGTACCTACAAGTACATTCTAAAAAGAGCATAAAATGAATAAAAGAACAGTTGTCTGCTGCATTTGCAGTTAATTATCCACAAGCTTCCTTACTCCCGCTCCCCAGCACCCACTTGAGGACTGAGCCTACATGTCAGATGCCAGGCACTTGTGCACTCTGAGAAGGTTCAGCAACACATGTTCACCATTTGAGTATACTCCCTTCATCTACCACTCAAAAATTTAACATTAAGCATCTAATGAGGTAGAAAGACATTGACTCCTTTGACCATCTTCTTAAATATCATCCAGCATGCTCTTTCTGTTCATCTGCTCTCTGTGTGATTTTCTGTCACTTACCAAATTAGATCCCTCCTCAACACTTCCTCAGAGTTCTCCTATGGGCTGTATCACATCCTTTTTGTTGCCAAAAAGTCTTCCAGTGCCTCTGCCCCCACCCTGCCCCCACTCTCTCTCAGTGTGACCAAAATGACAGCCATGAAGCTGAAGGTTACAGAGAGAAATCCACAAAGCCAAATTGTTTGCATGTACCTTGAGCTGTGGTGCTGTGCTAGGACTGCTTAAGCACTATGTGAACTGATGATTTTTGAAAGGAAGAGGAATGGATTTAGGACATCAATTTAAATACTAAACTAATAGGTGCTTTAGAAATGAGAATAGTCTCTTTTATAGCTGTTGTAAAACGCAGCTCTCTCGATATTTTGGGTTTGTAATAGTGACAGGTCGATAGTTCCCCTTCCATGCATTCAGAAGTGTTGGGCAGACCTGGCAGATGCCTTGCCCTGTACATTAGTATACAGCACACTGACTTTCCTGTAGATCTTACCAGAGCAATTAGTAGCCTGGAGAACTCCAACCAGCTGGTTATGCAGCTGTCTAATAACTATCATATTGCTTCCTGCTAGAGGAGAAAGGGAGCTGAGGAAGATGGATTGAGACTAATTAAAAAGGAAATATTTGAATATGTTGTTTTTAACTTCCCTCATCCTGATAAGTCAACTTCCTTAGAAGAGTGCAAGATAGTGGGGAAAAAAAACCCCAAACACAACAAACCAAAAAAAAACCCCAAAAACCCAAACAAACAGAAAACAACTGGGGGCAATGAGTGAAATGGCATCAGAAATCTATCAACTGTCCATCTCTTCCATATCTTTCATTGCACTCATCATCAACATTATTATGGTATTTTTAATCCTTCATGAAGTCAGTTCTCCAAAAATAGGTGAGTGGCAGTAAAAAGGAATAAATAGAAAGATCTGCTGTCCTCTCAAAAGTCCCCAAAATGGTATGCGCATTAGAGAGGAAGATTACATTAGAGTGGAGAGTGCATTGCAGTGATGAGAGGAGCACTTCAGATTTTGAAGGGGAAGGATTACATTTAAGGACATGGGTCGGGGAGGGGGAGGAGATGCCAAATTCTTGATTAAACAGAGGAATAGATTCAGAAAGTGAATGAAAAGAAGGGAGTGCAGTACAGCATGGATGCTATGTCACTGTACTTCAATGAGGTCAGACTCCTCTAACAATGTTCAAACCAAGAATTTTAACCAAAGAGTCCTATTCACAGGAGCTTGTTTTAATCACTGAACTGAACAATAGTTGAAGACATGCCTATCTTGCTCTTGTCTTTTGAAGCTGATGTAGCAATTCTTTAAATATTCACTGGCATGGATACCAGAAACCATATAAATAACCTCGTGGTTTAAGTCAGGTTTTCACTTTGTGTCTGTGAATATTTAAGAAACATACAAAGTGGTTCTACTTTGAGCTTCAAAAGGACAGCTCAATTCAGAATACACAATAGCTAGCAGTTGGGCCACTCTCCTGAGGGACAGAAGACTCACCTTAAGTCCATACATTCTCAGAGAAGGAGAGAGAGGTGTAACAACTCTTACAACCCCAGCAGCCTACCCAGCTATCTCATGAAAGGACAATAGAACAGTTCTTCCTACCTTACTTTTTTGAATGACACTTAAATCCACAAAATGCTTATTTGTCCAAAATCATGTAGTGAAATTGTCTGGATTTTAAAATAATTTTAAGTAGACTTAAATACTACTTAAAAAAAAAGAACTTCTGTGTGTGTGTGTGCATGTGTGCACATATGTGTTTGTGTGTATGCGCCTACACATTGTTATCCACCTACAATTACATTGAAAACTCCAGATAAAAATTAGATCTGATATAGATTGCATTCAAAAGTGGAAAAGCCAATCCAGGCATAATTAGATGTCAGGATAATATCTTCTCCCAGGAGATTTCAGACCATAAGGTAAGAACCAGATACTTAGAAACTCTAGCAATAAGTGTAGAGAGAAAAAAAAAATAAAGGGGACAGTAACAGTCTCAGACTCCATCTCAAGCAAGAACATCAGTCACAGCTGAATTCTCAGTGTAAATCCTCTTTCTCAGAAGAGACCAGGGAATGCAGGCAGGTTGCTAGGTCTTCACATTAAGACAGCTCATTTGCCAGTTATTTGACAAGTGGAATCAGGGGTCAGAGAGTGTAGAGAGATGACAAATAGCCATATTTCCTTTTGAAAAGTTAAAATGACTTTGTGCAGTGTATTAATGTATTTGTGACAGTGAGAGTCACTGAATTAACTTATCTATGGTGAAGCCTACACATAAAATAGCATGAGTCTGGCATTTTCCTCATTCTCCCAGACCTTTGAAGTAACTTGCTTTATCAGCCATCAATCCCCCCACTTCAGTGTAAACAGCACTGAGCAAACCCATGGAAAAGTTACTCAGAACCAAATAGGCTCCAGAAAAGTCTGTGCTCAAAACCAGAGCAGAACATAGATGGAGATGAAAAAGAGACATCACCTGTACTTGAACGGTGCAAAAAGGACCTCTCTTTTGGTAATTCTGGGGTCTCTGGGTACGCCAGGAGTGTCCTGCTTTGAGTGAGAACAGAACTAATTCTCTTCAGTTTTCAGCTCAGTTCTTCTAACTAACTGCACTGTCTGAAGTTAGCAGCCTGTTTTCACAGGCAGTGTCTGCTTCTAGCAGGGATAACAGCCTATGTTTAGAATTTACTACCAAGGACTGGTGTGCAGACCAAGGCCACTGCTGGATCTTGTGTACCACACTTGAGGGTACAGGAAAGTGAAAGGCCGCACCTGCAGGGAGGAGTGGACAGGGCAGGTGACCCCAAACTGACCAACAAGGTATTCCAGCCCATATACGTCATATTGGGTATAAGGCTGAGGGATCTGTAGGGTCTATCTCTCTCTGAGGGCTCCCTGGCTCTTCTCCCCTCTTGGACTGCTTTGCCGGCTTTGTTTGGCTTGGCTCAGGTTCTCTTTTGGTTCCTTCCTTGGAGCATCCAAGGAGGACTCTGTCTGTTCTGCCTTCGATCCCAGTCGGTGTGTTCCTGAATCCGGTACCAGAATCCAGCTCCTGAACACAGGTCCCATCTGCTGCAGGGCCCAGGCTGGGACTCCCCTGGTGCCTGCTCCACAGCATCAGTGGTGATGGTGATGTAATTACCAGGGGTTGGCTTTGTATATATTTGTATATATTTCTTTTTATTATTATTATTTTCATTTTCATTAAAGCTGTTGTAGTTTCCTTTTCTAGTCACTAAGTCTCTGTCCCTTATTCCCTTTCTCTTCCCCTTTGGGGAGGGAGTGGGGTTAACAGATAGTGTCTGTTATTGGTCTAAGGGGTTGCCCTGACCCTAAACTGTGACACAGGAGAAAGAAGCATGTCTGGAGAAAGGGTATAGGAGCAAGAGCAGGCAACTGGCTATGCTGAGGCAGTCTTTGCTTACACTCTTCTCAGGACTCTGCAGATGAAAATACTCTCAGGACTTGAATGTTTAGGAGGTAATGCTACTTGGTATCTTGGAAAGAAGAGTTTTAAATACTTGGCAATATTTCATCCCTGAACAGTCAGGCATCATTAGTCAGGGCACACAAAAGTAATTATTTAAAAATTGTAAATAATTTTAAAATAGGCTATTTTAAAATAGGCTTTTTTCCTCATTTTTGTTCACTCCATTTGGGATATACAAACTTGGATTCCTTTTCCAGTTTTCCTCTACAAATGTGAACTCTTAAGGAGTCATTTACTGAAATATTTATTCTTAACTGAGGACTGGTTATTAAAGACTGGAACAGGCTGCCCATGGAAGTGGTTGAATCACCATCCCTGGATGGTACCATATAGATATGTTGCCCACAGAGATTGTGTAGTAGTGGCACTGGTAGAGTTAGATAATGGTTGAACTTGATGATCTTAAAGGTCTTTTCTAACCACAGTGATTCTGTGTGTGTGTGATATTCATACAGTAGTCCCACATCCACGCCCTGCTGCTCTCTCCTTCCCCCCTGTCCCCCTCTCTTTGCATTACTATACCACCAAATATCATTACTTTAAGATTTGCTTTTAATTTTCCAGGAGACTCTTCAGCCTTCCTCAACGTCAAGCAGGTGACATTTGTTTTTCTCTGTGGGTTTGCCCTAAACTGTCCAGGCTGCCTTTCCTACATAGAAAATGACTTCCTATTGCCTCCATTACTTCTAATACTGAATCATGATACTAGGGTTAGAAGTGTGACTATTAATATAAAATAAAAAGAATCCCAGCACAAGCAGCAATTCTTGGACTATCATTTTTATTGCTGAGCAAGAGGTTTGTGGGATTTTTTTTTTTTTTTTATTCTGCTGGTATAAATAGAGAACACAACCACTGAGAAGAAATAATAATGAAAGGCTTCTTCCTGAGTGCATGCAAACCTTTCTTAAATTACATCACAGAGGTCCAAATTTTCCTTCAAAGTAGATCAATATAGCTCTTTTGAATCTGTTGGTGCTACATGCATGTTTACGAGCTTTGAATCCAGCTGTCTAGCAATGAAGACAGAATGACCAGGCAAAGAACAATATATGGGGCATCTGAGTACCAAGTTGATGATGAGGAACATAAATTGCCCAAACCTTCTTTTCTTCATGTTTTCTTCCCTACGACTGGTGGCTGTAACATGTGATTTTGAACTGAAGAGAATTTTTTTTTTTTTTTTTTTTTTGGTGGCTCCTGTTCTTCTTCCTTGTTGTTGTTGTTGTTGTTTTACTTATTCTTCACTGACTCCTGTCACAGGAATTTGCTTATCCTTTCAGAACACATGGCATGGAAAGCAACCCATGAAATCTGATGCAAGAGGATCTTGGGAGAAATGGGAATAAAAAAACCCCAGCCAATGCAGAATAATTGGTATATGCCTGAGTATTGAATATTTGATGAGGCTGCCTGTTCAAAAGAAGAATCAGCTTTGCTTAGTTCAGCCCATGAAAGTACTTTAACGAGTGGAGAATAATTTGTGATGAGATCCTCGCTCTGATAATGTACTATTGGGAAGAGATCTGTAGTTTCTTTCTCTTCTTGACCACTCCCTCACTGATATATACCTATATGATCATGGCCATTTCTACTACAGTACTTCTGGAGGACTTCATTATATGGATTTTTAGAGGAGAGATAATAATTTAAAAGATGTAAAAAAAATGTGAGGGGTGACTGCAGTATTTCTCTCTATCAAAGGTAGAAATGCTCACTACATAATTTAATCTTGAAAGTGAGACAGTGACCTTCATTAACCCCATTACCACCAACTTCTCCATAATCTCTGGTTTTCCTAAAGCTGCCAGGATGTAAAAATGTTCTTTGTATGTTCATTAGAAATTTTAATGGGAATGCATGTTATCTGTGTCTGACAGATGTAACATTATAAGGGGAACAGCAGGTAATGGTATAACAAACAAGTTTTTCATCTCAGTGCTAAATATAAGTTTAAGGTTTTATTCTAAGTATTACAGAGGAGACTTCAGGACTGCTGAGGAATTTTCAAGTGTAATGTTCTCGTGGCTTTTCTACAAGTGTTATGCCTAATGAACCATTTTTGGGGAAATTTCTGTCTGAAGAAATCCCTAATAGCCTTTTCCTTAGAAATTTTGTGACTGGATTCAAAGATAAAGAAAGAATATGTTCTGAAAAAGTTGGAAAACCAAGCTCCCAGTGGTTTACAGTCATATCATAAATCTTGTCAGTGATAAATTTCACTTACTTTTTCATCACAGTAGCTCAGAGCCAATCCATATATGACAGAAAGAAATGAAAACTACCTGACTCATGTATCATCAGCAGAATTATTATCTGAGATTCAGCTGTAATGTCAAATTTCACCCTAAGTCAGACCTGAGAAAATGACCATTGATAACGGACAGAGGACAGAGCTTCAAACCAGGGACTTAACAAAAAGCAGATTTTGTCTTGTATGACTCATACTACTCGTGAGGAAAGTGAGCAGAAAAGCTGCTTTTTCAGCTGTGAAGCAGGCAGCTTTGGAGTGGGTTCACCATGGAACCTCTGAATATTTCAGATAGGTTGAAACTTAAACCAAGAATCTGCTTTTCTTTTCTCTGTGGGGAATAAATGCAACAACACTGTGATCTAATTGGGCACTGGATGATCCTTTCATTAGTTCAGATGTCTCAGCTTTTCAGGAAAAAATGACAAAAGAACCAACAGAACATATGTCTTACTTCATATTTCTCCTACTCAGAATAATTCTGTCTATTCATTAACTGACAGAATTAATAGTAGTAGTTGTACAATAGATATTGATGTAAAAAATTAGTGTCCTGGTTTCAGCTGGAATAGAGTTAATTTTCTTCCTAGCAGCTGGTACAGTGCTGTGGTTTGGATTTAGTGTGAGAGCAACTGATATGCTGATAACACACTGAGGTTTCTGTTGTTGCTAAGTAGCACTTATCCTAAGTTAAGGGGTTTTCAGTTTCTCATGCTCTGCCAGGGAGCAGGTGCACAAGAAGATGGATGGGTGTATGTCCAGGACACCTGACCCAAACTAGCCAAAGGGATAGTCCATACACCAGGACATCGTGCTCAGCATA
>JANIJG010026076.1:0-73025 GCA_024611175.1 Megaceryle torquata
TGAGTCACCATCCCTGGAGGTATTTAAGAAACAGGTAGACCTGGTGCTTCAGCACATGCTCTAGTGGCAGGCATGGAAGGGGTTATTTTGTGGTTTTGAAGTCCTGTTTGATCAGGGTATTTAGGTATTTAGGTGGGGGTTTTTTAGGTGGTTTTTTTTTTTGTTATGGGTATAGTTGGACTCGGTGATTTAGGAGGTCCTTTCCAACCATGAATATTTTGTGATTCTGTGAATGTTATTTTCATCTGAGACAGTCACACTTTGTATACACCATTTGTCAGCTTGATTCTTTTTATTTCAGATTTTTTAAAACTGCAAAAATCGGTAAAAGAAATAGAAAAAAGAAAAATTAATCTGCTAAAGAAAAGAAAATTTATAAATTAGAACTTTAGATGCAACTTTTTAAATCTAGTCTCCTATGTACCTATTCCTGTTAAGGGCACTACAAAGCAAAGCTGGTGAGACTGGAAAAGAAATTCAGTCCTTCCAGTCTGTGTATATCAGCTTTAAGGGGTCTGAATGTGTTATTAGGAATCTGTTACTGCTCTGCCTGTTTAAGTAGATTTTAAATGTGAAATTTGTTTTCCATTTAGTTATACCAGGGATTAATTTATAATATTAATTTACTTTTTTGGCCATAAACAAGCTGTGTACTAGAAGTTAAAAGCCCATGACTTTGTGAAAACACGAGAGATGATGAAGTTTATGTATTCAAAAAGCAGAACTCAGAAGAAAGGGTTTGTTTTAAACAGTCAAGACCGTTGCGTTTTACACTAATGCATAACTAATGTGCCACAGTTCATCAGTTCATCAGGTTTGTATTCTAGTCATATACAAGTCCCTGCACAGAGAAAATGTATAGGCTCGTGCTTATACTAAGCGACAATTCTAATATGCTTTCATAAGGTTTGATTCAAGAACATTGAAATTAGTGAATCTTTCTATTGACTTGCTGGGGTTTGGATCAGGCACGTACAGTGCTTTCATGTGAAGTTAGACCTTCACTAAATGAGATAAATGTCACAGCTCTTGTTTTTCTGAGCATACACAGTCTTCAGTCTGCTCTGAAAATTATGAAGATAAGAATCATTTTCATGTAAGGCATGCAAAATCTTTGCTATGGTTTTCTCTTCTCTGCCCTTTTATCCAGCTCCTCTTACCATTTTAAATGATGCTGGTTGAGAGATGGATTTATCACTCTCATCGCTCACTGGTTGTGACTTATTGGCCATGGCATAACAGACTCCCTCTGAGAAATACTGCAGAGACATGAGTAGAAACAATCTTGCAAGGGGTTAATGCTGTAATCTTTTCTGAGCCTGTTTATAATCCCAACAGTAGTCCCGTAACAGAAGAGGGTGGATCTGAAAAAGTGCTGAAGGGGATGTGTGTGGATGTACGTGCATATGTGTGAGTGTGTGTGCACATGCTTTGCTTTTCTGAATTGCCTTGTGTGCTCCTGGAATAAATCTTGTTCAGCCTAAACAGGACTCTGTGCCAGGTGCTCTTGACAGAGAGTTAGAAGAGTTTCCTTGAACAACTGCCTCTTGTATTCCTCCTGAAGATTTCATTCAGGAATGTATTTGTTTACTGAAAGAACAGACAGATAGTTTTACAAGCCCAGCCTCTTCTTCATCAAAGTTCACCTCTGGATACTGAAGTATGGAAATAGTTGATGCCAGCTTCCTAGGGAACGATACCAATATTACTGCTTTCCTGTGCGATATCATCGTGGAAAATGACACTTTTTTCTGTGTGGATAATCCACCGTATGATTCTAAAGGTATGTATAGAATTTTTTTTTTTCCAGGCTCTGGTTCTAGCTGGAAGTAGAGATGCTATGGAAAGAAACAGCTACACAAGGCTTTTTCTAAGAGGGAGTGCAAAATCAACTGCTTGCTAATGTTAGGATGAAAGACGGGCAGGAAAGAATTTATTATGTTCTGCTTTTCCAGGTTAAAAAATCAACTAGAACAAAATCTGGATATAATGAAAAAACAAAACAGTAGCACTACTGGGCACAAAATTTAAATAGCTCTGCCAAAGACTTGGAGAAACATAATTTTTACTCTTTGAGCAACTCAAGAACAGTGGAGCTGTCTGATCTGATACCATGTATGAAAGTGATTAAATACAAAATTATAGCACTCTGAGGCTGCAAAAATATCCATATATTTAAACATTTTTGATTTCTCTGTTGTTTCTTACTTCTGCATAAAGGAGGGACTCCCATGGTGAGTGAGTAGTACACACTAAGTAGTGTGGGCAGAAGGCACTTTTAAACAGTCATATTTGGCTCTCCAAATGTACATTGTATTGCATGTGCTGTATTTTAATGTTATGTAATTCAGGTAGATCAGAACAAGTTTAAGAATTTCAGAACTTCCACTGGTTTTGCACTTGTGTAGAGACATTAACCTTAGCAAAACTGAATACAGAAAGGCTTTTACCTTTTGATTAAAAGATGAAACATGCATGTCTCTGAGCTGTATACTGCATAACTGATTTTTCCTTGTGACAACTTGCAGATTTGCATCAGATAATTCGTATTCTGCTGTATTGTTTGATATTTCTGCTCAGCATTTTGGGAAACACGCTAGTAATTACAGTGCTGATAAGAAACAAGAGGATGAGAACAGTCACAAACACATTTCTGCTGTCACTAGCAGTCAGCGACCTGATGCTCTGCCTTTTCTGCATGCCATTCACCCTCATTCCCAACCTGCTGAAAGATTTTATTTTTGGTAGTGCTGTTTGCAAAACTGCCACTTATTTCATGGGTAAGTCTTAGAAGTTTATACTTATTTTGAAGACTGACTAGTGAGATAAGTGAGAAAGTCTAGTTAAAAGCCAGTAGTTTCCCTCTGCCATTAACCAGTTGCCAAAATTGTGAAGAAACAAGTTTGCAATGCAAATCTTCAAGGTTCTGGTTTCCTTAGTTTGATCCAGCAAAACACAAAGGCACCAACTTTATTTTAATGAGACACAGGAGTATTTTGCTGGATCAGGTTGAGAAGCACATTGTACTTCTCATGCTTTAATAAAGAGCTCAGCACATGCACTTGCTTAACAGTCACTGACAGAGTTATTAACAGTGTACAGGTCATTCATCAGAAATGACAGGGTTGTACAGTCCTCACTAAGGGCAGATTTTGGCCACAGACTTTTGGTAGCAGTAATACATTAAAATAAGTGGGCCAGAGTAGGTGTCATTTGCAGAGCTGGAAGTTAGAACAAGCACTTTTTGCAAACAGACCATATGTGATCAGAGCTCAACAGGAGACCACAAAATACAAATATAGGTTTTAAAGGCTGACTTTAAAAAACATCACTTTTACCTGCCTTGCTGTGCCCTCTTTGGTTGTGAAGCCAGGAGTTTCAAAACACCCGGATTATGTATGTCTGTATAAGTGATTTTGTCTCACTTCCAAAACTTCCTGTGCATTTGCTTGTTCTTAAAAAAAAAAAAAAGCAGCAAACCAGAGTATTATGTAAAGTTCTCCCTATCCTGGGAGACCCTCAGTTAATTACCAAAACCTTAGGTGCCCTTTCAACCCGTGCCCTTGAGAACTTTGATGTGATGTGAAAGTACACACCTCAAGTGTGCGAATGGGAAATCAACATCTTTTTGTAGATAAAATCAATAAAACTAAAGGCTGTGTTTAAACAGTTATAATGGATTGCTGCCATAAAAACCATGAAACATTACTGAAGTGTTGTCACCTCTCTTCTTTCACACTGTGTCCATTAATTTATAAAAAAAATCCAGTCAAATATCTTCAAATACTGCATTTTTCATTATGAATTTGTTTATTTTAAAAGGCAGAATGTGGCTATTTCCCCTTAGCAGTTCAGGTTATCAGAGGCTTCAGCTGACAAACAGACACTGACTGACATTCATTGCATCACCTCATTTGCTCAGTTTTTCATTTCAAGATGTAGGAAGACTTATTTTAAATAACAGATAAGTTGTGCAAAGCAAACTGTAAAGATATTGACATTTTGCATTTTGCCCCACATTAGAACATTCAGAAAGACTATTAAATGAAAGCTCAATTACTGAAAGGAAAATTTGTGGCAAAGTTGAGAAGAAATATTTATAACCTTGCAGTGATAAACTGGGGCATCTTGGTGACAGAAATACAGAGCACTACATTATATTTTATAATATATGAACAGGAAAAATTAAGGACATCTGAAGGACAAAAATTCTGTGTCATGATTTCTTTTCTCCAGCTTTGTACCTCCTTTAGCATCTAATTTTAAAAGTGGTAACTTATTTAATTCTCTTGAGTGAGAAAATCAGATCACCAGTCAAGCAGGACACTTTAAAAAGTTAAAACAATAGAAGAAGGACCGCAAACTTCTGTGTTAAAAGACTAATTAACAGCATAATCCCACTGATTTCAAATGCTTGTTTGAATTTCAGTGCAGTTAGTGAAATGGGTAAACCACAGTATCAAAGTGAAGAATTAGGAGGAAAAGTGTCTTCTTTCCCTGCTATCAGAATTTCATGGTGTGACAGTATGAATCTTTTCTCTTGGATTTTGGAAGGTAAAGAAGCACAGAGCAGGAACATCAGTCTGAAGACCCAGACCTGTTGCCTACACATTCTTTGCTGACTTAATCAGTATGATATTTTAAAATATTTTAGTTTATAAATATTTTTCTGTATCTTTAATTTTCTATATGCATACAGAAAGTTAGCAAGACTATTTGAAAATAACATGAACCTTTAAAAGAAGAAAATAACCTTTTTCTTTATCTTATATGTACAGGGATCTCTGTAAGTGTTTCTACATTCAACCTGGTTGCCATATCTTTGGAGAGATACAGTGCCATTTGCAAACCTCTGCAGTCCAGGGTCTGGCAGACAAAATCTCACGCCTTGAAAGTGATTGCTGCTACCTGGTGTGTTTCATTTACTATCATGACACCATACCCAATTTACAGCAAACTGGTACCTTTTACCAAGTATAACAACACTACAGCAAATATGTGTCGGCTCCTGTGGCCAAGTGATGTCATTCAGCAGTCTTGGTAAGACATAAGTGACTGTTAGCAAATGCATAATTATCTAGTGGAAAACAGGATTTCATGGTACCATTAAGCCTATTGAAAATCAAGTATTAACCTTCAGCAAACATTTACACTTCTATCATGCTTATTTAAGAAGTAAAAAAAAAAAATCACATTTTTAAGCTGCTTACATTTTGACACTTGTATGACTTTTCCCTTGTCACAGGAATGCTACCCAACATGACAATGATTCTTGCACTATGGTCTGCTAAGCCCCTGCTGTCACCGTAGAGAAAACATCTGTCACTTTTCAAATAGGAATACTGCTTTCACTCAGTTATACATAAATATTTTCAGTGAAGTCTTGATTAATCTTTGAGAAATGCAGACACATACAAGTACCCCTCTGTATGCTGCCTTGCCTGTTAACTTGACTGAAGGTCCTCTGAAGCAGAGAAGAAGAATATGAGAACTTGGAGAGGTTGCAAATGCCCTCCTTGAGAACTGAACCTTTTTGGTTGCTTACAGAGAATAGGGGCAGAGAGATGAGAGGAGAGACAGTGCTTCCAGTCCTACACATACAGGCAGAGTAAATAAATAGTAGCACTATCAAGCAGCAATATTACTCAGATATTGTGCCCTTGCATGATGACTGAACACTTTAACTGTCACTGAGAAGATGCAAGACTTTTTTGGATACTGAAGGTCAGTTAGAACTGGGAAGGAGAATAAAGTATGCATCACTTCAATATGGTCTATCCACCAACAGAGCAAATTTGTATTAATGCCTTTGGTAGTCTCAGGTATTTGGCAGTATGCGTACAGACGAGGAGGGAGGGTGCAGGGTGAAATTCTCTTCTCTGTGGTGTCATTGCAGATTCCCAGGTGGGTTAGTGAATTTTCACCAAAGTCAAAAGTCAGTAGAATATTGAAAACCCAACCCACAAATCCTCTACTGGAGAAGAGTTTTTCTGGTTTTGTGCTATGCCCCAGTCTCAGTTTGTCTTTTGATTCTTTAGGTACACTTTCCTGCTACTCATACTATTTCTTATACCTGGGATTATAATGATGGTTGCGTATGGCCTGATTTCTTTGGAACTCTACAGAGGAATAAAATTCGATGCCAGTCAGAGAAAATCTTCGCGAGGTAACAATACCTTTAGTTTTGTGTTTGGTTTGGGTTTTTTTTTTTTTTCTTTTTAAGTTACAGTTGAAGATACAAGCAGTCACATTGGCCGCTAAAATGAAAATTTTTTTATCTGAAATAACAATCATTATGGTCAGTTATGGTTGTAAACCCACTAGATGCATTTGTTGATTGAAGTTGTTCTATTATTTGCTAGCAAATAATCTCTCACCCATGGCTTGTTTGCAAAGACTCTGGGCAGGATACATTAAATTTCTAATTTGTTTATTATAGAAATACCAAGATTATTTTTTTCTGGCCATGGCCAACGACCATTTCTGTCAATAAACATCACAATGAAAATTGTCAAACTGACAGAAGCATATAATTTTGAAAACTATCTTAAGTGAATATTTGAGCAAAGATTGTCCTTATATGTTCTGCATCAATTTGTATAGAGTTAAGACGTTAGAATACTGGCAGACAGTGGATGCAGAGCAGCTGATACATGACTGAATCAGAAGTAGGCCAGTGCTGTCTTTGCAGCAGTTTTTCAGCCATGAATTATGATATTTATTTAGACTTAGACTCCATTCTTCTTTTTTTTTTTTTAATTCTAAATCAATGTTCAGATATTTTGCCAACTATTTAAGCACTAATTTGTATGTACAGAAAGAAAAATCAGTATGTCCAGTGCCAAATACGAGGATGGAGATGGATGCTACCTCAACAAAACCAAAAGAAAAAGGAAAATGCCATTGCAACAGTTCTCTGCTAGTAGCCATAGCAAAATAGACAGGGTGAGAAGCAGCAGCTCTTCTGCCAACTTAATGGCCAAGAAACTCGTCATCCGCATGTTGATGGTGATAGTGATTTTGTTTTTCCTTTGCTGGACTCCCATCTTCAGTGTCAATGCCTGGCGTGCGTTTGACACCACTTCAGCAGACCAGCGTCTCTCAGGGGCTCCAATCTCCTTTATCCACTTGTTGTCCTACACTTCTGCCTGCGTGAATCCTATCATATACTGCTTTATGAACCAGCGTTTCCGCATGGCTTTTCTGGCCACTTTCACCTGCTGTACAAAGCAAAAGCCCCCTGCAATACGGGGAGAGGTTGGTGACGAAGAGGAGGGGAAGACAACAAGGGCTTCACTCTCCAAATGTTCTTACACACACATGAATGCATCTGCACCCCCCTGAGCTGCATCAGAAGAGGCAACAAGTGGCCTACAGAAATTCAAGTATCTATCATCTGGTCTTGGAAAATAACTGTGGCATCAGCTGAACATGATTTAGTTCTGAGGTAATGAAACACTTCAGCTGATACTAAACACAGTGAGAATTTTATAGGAAATGATGCAATCACTGTCTGAGCTTTATATCACTTCTCCTTCAAAAGTACAAAGAAGGAAGAGGGCTCTTTGAAGATAAGGAACTTTATAAAAAAGCCTTAGAAGATGCTCTGTCCGTCATAAATTCTCCTGTAAAAATTGGTGCCCTTCACATCTACAGTTTCACTCCATTTTTGGCTGCAGTTCTGACTGTCTCTTAAAATTTCCAAGATGCTAAGATGCTTCTCAAACTTGAATATATGTGTTGCAGTCTTCACTTCAATATCTATGTCTTATAATCAAACTTTTCAGTTACATTTGTAGGGGTTTTTTTCACATTATTCTGGCTGAGCTACTACATGTTGATATCATTTTGGTGTCACAGTCAATTAAAAGAATTTTGGGGTGGGGAGAATGGTCTTGTCCATGTGAAAATAATGCTTTAAAGTAATTCAGTCTTTTTTATTTAATAAAATGAAAATAAATATTGGTGACTTTGTGGACGGAATGTATTCTTCACTTAGGCAATAGCCTAAGTTAACATAATTTAATGTATTTTTGGTTTAAATAAACCCCACAGAACAAGCACAAAGAAGTGGCTTTCTTCTGTGCAGCTGCAAGCACCCACACATGCAAGTGACAGGCTCTTAGAGGAGTCCCAAAGGCTCACATGAAAATTGCCACTCTGGGAAGCACGGGATAAAGGCAAAGAAGTGATTTTACAAAAGAGGGAAGATTGAAGATGTAGGATCATGTCAACAGTAGTTACAGATTTCACAAATATATTCACAGTCATTCCTGGCATAGTACTGCCCACATGGAAATAGAAGCCAGGGGAAGCAGAAAGTCAGATAGAGCAGACAAAATAAGCAAGAGATGAAAGATTTTGTCAGAAAGTGTAATTTTTTTAAATTTTAGAAGAACAGTTTTCCTCCAGCTACACATATCTGTAAATGGACTCAGTGTAGGAAGAAACCTAAATGATGTAATTATTGGTGGTTTATTGAGCAAGGCATCTAGTCTCTTTCCTGTGCACACGTGAGTGTAGGTGTTCAGGTCATGTCCTTTGCTCTCTGGAGCTCAGCAGGAGAAGTTACATAAATTACTTTGTTTTGTGAAAATATCCTGTTGGAGATGCTTCTGTCTTCTAGCTGAATCAATATCATTAAAAAAACTTGTTGCTAGATTGATATGAAATTTGAGCACAGTGTGGAATGTAGATGTGGTTATTAAATATAATCCCTCACAAGGTTTTTAATCAGGAAAATCTGATCTCTCTACAGAATGATTTAAAATTGGAAATATATTTGGAGTTCCAGGCACTCAGGTCCATGTTGTGCACCTAGTTATTGACTGAAATGGTTTTACCCATATAACTTAGCACACAACTTTGGCTATTATATTTTTGCATCCATCTTATCCACAGACAGGAAATTAAAAAAAAAATAATTCTAAACAGTATTTATGCACAATCCATAGAAACAATGCTTTGCCTGCCACATTAATAAAGTAGCACTGTTCCTGGAACGGTGCTGAGACTACTAACATCGATCTGACCTTTTGCAAATACCCACCAAATTAAATTATGGGATTTAATTCATAAGAATGAAATGAAAATTTCATTCACTTAAGGATGCAGGATGAGACCCTCTACAAACCCATTCTGCATGTTGAAACTTAGGAAACAAACTTAGCTGCTTTTGAATTTCTGTGATACAGAGAGAGCAGAAAAAATATATCTGAAATATTTTATCCTGCTTGAAAGCCCAGCTTTATTATAGGACATGGTTTAAACATTGTTGTTTAAGTGAAAGAACAAATCCCACTTTAATAATACACTGCATGTGAATATTACTATGTACCATATAGCAAGACAGCCTATGTCACAGCTCTATATGCACTTTAAAAGGCAAATTCCTTTTTTTAGATGTGGACTCTGGTACTCGTGTAGCAGTATGCTCACCATTCACCTGCTCCCACTGCTTTAGTCTGTGGATAGTGGTTTCAGATGAAAGGTAAAACCTATTTTTTCAACAATGCCTTAATGAGATCACAGCCCTCTGTGGCCTCCAGTACCTGTGGCTGAAAGAAGCAGTCTCTCTGATTCATTCCCCACTCCTAACTATCAGGAAGCACAATTTTGAGGTGATTGAGTGAGGCAGGAGAAGGAGATCCTGATGGAGTGGTGGTCAGGCAACAATCAGGTAAGGGTTAGAAATGTGCCAGAACAGACACATTTTCTTTTGCCCAAGGCTCCTCTGTGTGTGAGTCACTCATCCCTTGCATTTCCCCCTATGTACCTTTTTTCTTTTTAAACCAACACATTAAATCTTTCACCAGGCACACAAAGTCACAAGCCTTAAGCCAAATTCCAGCAAGGAGTAGGAATTAAGTTTCTAAAATGCAATATTGCAATCCAGACATTTTGTCTTCTGCTTTGGTCTCCTAGCACAAGAAAATTCAGCCTTTCTGCAGCTTGCATGAGTCTTAATGCCACTTTACTTGATCTGTGTATTGCAGAAGTCATTCCTGGCTCCAGTGGTTGCCCTTTCATTGCTAAAGAAGCATGGAAAACCTCCCAGCACCTTTAATTCAGATACTGCTGTTAGTGGAAGTGTATCTTCAACAATAAATGTGGTTGAATAAACATATCAAAATAAAAGAGCCCATGAAGTCTCCTTATTTTAACATTAGTTTATAGGGGCTGCAGGGAAAAATCTTATCCTAAAACTCTACTTCTACACTGCACAGTACCTAAAGGCAAACTGTCTTCCAGGTGTAGCAGATAAATGGCAAACCAGTAAATTTCAGATGTATAATGCTGTGCTGGGTTTGGCTGGGATAGAGTTCATGTTCTTCATAGTAGCCACTATGGGGCTACGTTTTGGATTTGTGCTGGAAACAGCACTGATAACACAGGGATGTTTTAGTTATTGCTGAGCAGCACTTACACAGAGTCAAGACCTTTTTTGCTCCTCACCCCACCAGTGAGCAGGCTGGGGGTGCCCAAGAAGCTGTGAGGGGACACAGCTGGGACAGCTGACCCCAACTGACCAAAGGGATATTCCAGACCCTGTGATATCATGCTCAGCATATAAAGCTGGGGGAAGAAACAGGAAGAGGGGGTGCTCAGAGCAATGGTGTTTATCATCCAAAGTAACCATTACATGTGATGGTGTCCTGCTGTCCTGGAGATGGCTGAACACTGCCTGCCAATGGGAAGTAGCTAATGAATTCCTTGTCTTGCTTTGCTTGTGTGCATGGCTTTTGCTTTGCCTTTAACCTGTCTTTTTCTCAACCCACAAGTTTTCTCACTTTTACTCTTCTGATTCTCTCCCCCATCCCACTGAAGGGGAGTGAGCAAGCAGCTGTGTGGGGCTTAGCTGGCACCTGGGGTAAAACCACAAAAAATGCCCATAAATCTCCAGTCTTTCTCTTCTTCCTCTTTTTCTCCTGACTCACAGTTTTTGTTCTCCCTTTCTCATTCTTTTATCTCTTTCATCTGTATGTCACCATCTTTTTTTCTTCTGTACCTTTCCCAGTCTCTAGGTTACTTTATACCACTGAAACAACTAGATTTTTTTTCCTCTTTGACAGCACTCTCATCTTCATTTCCCACTATCACCTCTGCTTGACAGACTCCTGAAACACATTTCTCCAAGCAATATATCCTGCACCCAGCACAACAGTTCTGCAATCACCTCTTACAACTCTATGTCTGAGTTCACACATCAGCTCTCTTCAACACCAGCTCCTGGCATGCTCAAACAAGCAGTAAATATTAGTTCATAAAACAAAACCATAGCACTAAATAATGTCCAAGTCCTGCTTTGTCACTTTTGTCATTATTACTTGCAACCTTTATTATTAGGGCAGACTTTAAGATAGATGCCTCTAAATAGAGCACTGTGGGGGGTCAAATTAAGGATATATTTTACTGTTGCCAAGGCAAAATATATGTGCTCTGAATGAAAAGCGGCATGTTGATTTGGAATTGCATCCCCTAAAGGTTTACACCCCCTTAAACAAGTCCTGGCCTCTCTTCAAATACTGACAAGCCCTTCTTGGCAAGGCTCTTCAGGGATCCTCCTGCTCCTCCATCCTCTCCTGCCTCCAAGCCCAGGGACAGTGCAATCCCTGTTCACACATCCTTGCTTGTTACAATGCTTTCCTGGGTTGGAATAATTTATTTCAGGATCTGATGATTCTAAAATACAACACAGAATACAATACAGAAATACTGCAGCCAAAGCACAACAAATAGGCACTCACACAGTTCCTAATGGCATTTAGCAGGATTTCCCTTAAAAGAAGGCACTTGTTCAGACCATGTGCACAACCATACCAGGGCAGAAGGCTGATCTGAAGAGAACTGCCTTTCACGACACCTCACAGATAGAGGGTACCAGAAAATCTGGATTAACAATTGTGTAATGCAGGGTATAACATTCCTAGTCTTTATGAATCAAAGCTAATCTATAGTCAGATATAGTCCCACTATACACACAGAGCAGAACGCGGTAGGCATTTACCATCTGCAGTCAAACCAGTTTGGAATCTTACGACTGCAATGGTAAATGCAATTTTAAGAATCAATTTTCCTCATGCAACATTAATCTTGGAAGTATTCATTTAGGTGCTGAGAGGATTTTAACAGTTACTCATCTCCTTTATTTTCTCAGATACCCATTTTTCCATAGCTGAGGTTTTTTTGCACAAATCAAGATACACAAATGAAGAGGGTCTTCAAATCCCAGGACTGTGCTTACTTCATCTTCCATTTCTCTGGACTTTGGTAAACATGCCTCTTTTTTTTCCCCTCTGCCTAAAATGAATGAATGTTGTGCTAAACTTAGGGTTCCTAGTGGCAAAAGATGCCCATTCTCAAGAGGAAAGTAGAGAAAGATAAAACTTAATGGCTTTGAGTAAGGATTATATGAAAGGAGAAACTGTAATCTTTTTATTACAGCATCAGATACAGGGTAGTAGAGTATAAAAAAAGTTGGGGTTGGGTTTTGGATTTCTTTTAACAAAATATCTTGCTCTTCCATTTAAAATGACACAGACCAAACAAATCACATTTCACTCAGGTGTGCATGTAGATCAGCAGTTTGCTCGCTCTCTCACCCACCATAGCTTTCCTGTGCCTTTTTCTATAGCTGTATTTATTTATGTTAACAGCTCCAGCTTTTTACACACAATTGACCCATCTTTTCTCTCATCACTTACATCCACATCACAGCAACCTCTGCCTTAAAGTTGCCAGATTTTCTGTCTATGTGGTTTATAAAATGACCCATTTCTAGCATTACCTGTTGACTTTTTCCTCCTGAAACATTTGTCAGGCTGCCTTGGGTACTTACCAAAATAAAATAAAATTAAAAAAAAAAAAAGCCAAGGCAATTTCTCTGCATTGTAAAACTCCTGTTTTGCTTGCCTAATGGCAAATCATCCCTGCTAGAAGTTCTTTGCATCTCAGGTAATTATGGCATGGAGAGTTTTCCTTGGCTTCTGCTCCCAGTTTTGTCCAAAAAGCACTAATTTTAAGGTGAGATGTCAATTGTCCACTGTGCTGTGAGATGAGAACAAAATGTCTTCATTAACATCAGCAGGTAGCAAATATCAAGTAGAAATCATCCCCTATGGGGTAAACATCATTTAAATGATTTCCTTCTATTTTTAGCAGTTACTAAAAATTTAAAAAATATCTCCTGATTGAATAAAGAAATGCAACTTATATACTGAGTTTTAAATAAACCAGCAGACAGATCGCTGCATAGCTCCTGTGAATGTCATACAAATGCCAGTGTTACAGAACAATCATGAAGAACAGTCACATTTGCAGAACCTAAATCCATAGGAAAGACAAGGGGCTGTGCATGCCCCTGGCTTGCTGTCAGAAACAATTTTTTTTTTTTTTTTAATTAAATGAACAGTGGCTCAGGGCCTTGTTCTGAGAATATTTAGCAACTGATAAGAGGCCTGATTCATAACCCATTGAAGAATGACCCACAGGGGCAACTGCAATAAATAGAGGACAATACTGAAGAGAGAACTGGCCATCCAGCTGGGAACACTGCACTGACTCTTACAATATTGATTCTTACTTTCTGGACCTTCTAACATGTGAGATTTAGGATTTCACAGCTAAATTGATGGTAGATGCAGATTAACTAGAGCTGCTTCCTTGCTCTGAAACTGACTCAAAACTCTGTCCCCATCTCTGTGGCAGCACCTGGCAGTGCTGCTGTGACTGGCTTGGTATTATTGTAAAGGAATATAATGCCATCCAAGACACACTGAGTTTTCTGGTGGCTCCCCAAAAGATGGTCCTACCACAATCCACATGCAAGTAGGAAAAAGAACATAATGATTATGGCACTGAAACTAATTCATTGTATCAGAGAGGGTGCAGCTGCTACTTCTGCTGGAAGCCCAACCTCACATCTCTTCTAGCTTCACAAGGCACTACAACTAATTTAACACACCTCTGATCAGATGGGGAAGGACAGAGATCATCGCAGGATGATGAGGCTGACATGTCTTGAAGACAAAGAGCATTTTATTTGCAGTCCACATATGGTCTTTGTTCAACTGAGTTACAAGAAAATCAGTAGTGACTAAAACAAATTTTCAGCTATGACAGGTTCTGACAGTGCATTTTTAACAAGAAAGTTCTGCTAATATCAAAGTCGTTACTTCTGTAGGATTGCAGATCTAGGATAAGGATCCAGAAAACTTATCTCTGTGACTTTGTATTTATTAAATAGGAAACCTGTTTAAATAGTGTCAGCTAACTGAAGCAAAACAATACAGTCCAGGAGAGACTGTCAGTATAGCTGTGTGTTCTCTGCTATTTTTCCAGCAATTTTTTTTCTTTGGCATTTATTTCCTTTCTTTTTTTTCCAAGTAGTAAAAAGTAAAAGGTGGTGGAAAATAAAAGAATATTTATTGAAAAACAGAGTTTTCCATGAGACGTCAAATGTTTATTAACATCCAACATGACTCCTCCACTCCACTAATTCATCAAATATTTATTAAAACCAAGATAGACTTTCTTTGCTAAACACTAAAGCCAAGACTGACAAGCCTCCAATTACAGATGATGCACAGAGAGGGAGAGAGTGCAAGCTGCAGGTGTACAGCTGTGTCCTGTATTGCTTTTGCAAGATTTATAAGAGATGAATGAGACTGGTAGAAGAGTGAATACTTTGAATGAAGGTGACTGAAGACAAAGCTGAATCTGATGCACTTGCAGCTGAAAATGTGGCTCTGCAGAGTGACACATGGCTGGGGGTGGAACAGAAGGAAAGGTGAACGGAAAATATTTCAGCCTTGTAGAGTCAGGGAAAAAAAGAATATAATAAGGAGGAAAGGCAATGTGATCTGATCTGCAGAGAGAGAAAACCATTGCAAACACTTTCTGGTTTTGGATTATCAACACCTTCTGGAGAGCAAGAGAAAAGGCAGCTGTGTCCTATGTGTGAAGGCCACACATGGGGGCAGACAGAAGTTTCCCTAGGCAGCAAAATGGAAGGAACATCAAACTTCATTTTGGGTATGACAGCACTATTTCTGGCAAAGTTGAGAGTTGAGATTTGGAAACTGTTCTGCAGTTAATTTCTTTTCTACAGGCTTTGCAGAGGGTTCTGCTGCTGAAGGTGATTCTGACAGCAGGACAGACCAGGCAGGAGGAGCTGGCAGTGCCTGCAGTGTGCCCCCAACAGAGAAACTAGATAGAGAGGTACTTTCAGGGCCACAGAGCATCTGCTGCATACAAAGTACTGCTAGCAAGCAGAGTGTGCTGTATTACACCCGTATTGAGTCAGGCATCTCTCACATGAGGAGTTTACACAACACTGCCACAGTATCATTATGTTCTAGTCAGGCTGACAGGCTAATACAACACTACACTCCTCTGTCCCCAAAGCCTAATACCGCAGAACACTGTGCATCCATGGAATCTATTGAGAGCTTCACCTCCACATCTTGTCTACCAGCCAACATAGGCCTCATCTCTGCTGCCACTCCCATGGTAGGAAGCAGCCTATGGGGACCTTCTATTCAATAAGACAGCTGAAAGTGAGAAAGGTTTCAGAAACCATAAAATGTTGCAATGATGTAAGTAAAAAAATGAACCAAAAAACCTCCACATCAACCCCCTCCTCCCCCCAAAACCATAGTGCTTGCATTTAATAGTTACCAGTAACTGAAACAGTCTACTATTCACTAGTGTCCTGTAAAAGAGCTAAGAGTGGCACTCTGTTTTAGGAGGAAATAGGTATTGCTTCTCCTAGCCCCCCTCCAGCTCACTTTTGCTAAACCTCTTTCACTGCAGAGCCTCTGTGGCCCCATTCTGATGACTGACTCAGCATACAACTGACAGCAGCAGTCTTATGCATCTCAGTGCTACCAAATTGGCTTTACTAGATGACAATTTCCAAATCTATGCATCTGCTTAGACTACAATGCCTCGCATATTCAATTATTCTCCTAACTCTGCCAGAAGCATCATGTTTCTAAATTAATGCAAACTTACCAAAAATGCAATTTTATAACTAATTCATGTTGTGCCTGCACTTCCCCAGATTTAGTTTGAAAATAGTCTTTTCTCATCTACTACATAAAACAATCTGAAGAACTTTGATATTATTTCCATATGCCTCTGGGCTCAAACATAGCCATCTGCACAACTTCAGGCCCTGTTTCTGAGCCAAGAATTATTATTTACTTACATTTGTCCTTGGTCCTCTCTGAAGGAACATATTTGTGCAAGTAACTTTGAGTACTTTCCTGTGTCTGTGAGACTCTCTCCACCTGCCTGATCGATTATCATAGATAGCAGTCGGCAGGGCTTTTGAAGAAGGAACACTTGGAAACACCTGCTTTTAGTTACCTGATCAAGTAACTTTGCATCCACTTATTTTTTTTTCTTCTTCTTTTTTCTTTTTTTTTTCCTACTGCAAAATTTCACATCTAGTTTGAGTTCCCTTTACTTGGTTTCATGGCTTTAATATGAACCTTTGTCTCTGACTTTCTGTGACTGATCTCTAATTTAGGCAATTCCCCAATTCCCCTTTTCCATGTGGAGTTCATCAGATCTAATGCTGTCACACACAGATCACCAACAAAACTACTATTGTTCTGTATCCAGAAAATTAAAGCAATTTTTGGATTTCTCCTCGTGACGCAGTTTGGTTAGCTTCATCAGACTCTAAGCTTTATTTTATTGGTATTTCAGGGTTTCCACGTCCACTCTGAAAAGTTACCTTTTGAAAATGTTGGACCAAATCACACATTTTGGTTTCTTTCATTTGGGCCCTTCGACAATTTCCGCAGCATGAAGACATGATGACTAATCTACTTATTACAGAGTGGCCTGCAAATAAGGGGAGACACAAATGTAGTTTCTAGATTTCACTCTTTGCAGTGCATTTTAGGGACTGACAGCACATATATACGTAAAGGGAGGTGGAAGTTTGGGCAGCAAGGCGAGCACAGATTAAAATTTTTGGCGCCTGGTGAAGTAGAAGCATTTTCAGGCCACTGAATGAGTACATAGATTATGTCTGGATTGAAAGCAGAGTAAATAAGCTTAAAAATGTAGACATTTGAATGTATTTTGGCTCAGGTGAATGGAAGAGGTAGTTTACATCTGCAACAGAAACCTTCAGAAAGGGATAAATCTTGCAAGAAATGAGTCTAAATAAAGGCGCAGAATGCCTGAGGTGCTGCTGACGACTTGGAAACCTTACATACTTCATTTGCTAGTTCTGCTTGAAAGCTGGTCTGGGGTCAGTCCCATCTAATCCTGTTTGGTTCCTATCAGCAGCCTCTGCAAACAATTTTGGGGTTTATACTTGCAGATTCTGTTGTTGTTAATGAGAGTTTGTTGGGGTAAGGATGTCAGAATAAAGCACAACTACCCTTTTCTTTGGGTATCCCAAAGGAGATTGTGTATTTATAGTATTTATTGCACTGGTCTTAAATACATCAGGTCAGAATCCTACTCAGGTGTGTCCAGTGAAACTTCTAATTCTGACCCCAAACATTCATTGATGGAGGGTGATGAGGGGCTGGTGAGGCCACCGAAGCTGACAGTCTACCTTGGGCCAGCTGAAGTGCAGGTTTCTTTTATTTTTTAATTTTTATTTCACAGAATCACAGAATGTTCAGGGTTGGAAGGGACCTCAAAAGATCATCTAGTGCAATCCCCCTGCCAGAGCAGGACCACCTAGAGCAGGTCACACAGGAATGCGTCCAGTCAGGTTTTAAACGTCTCCAGAGAAGGAGACTTCACAAACCCTCTGGGCAGCCTGTTCCAGTGGTCTGTCACCCTCACAGTGAAAAAAGTTTTTCCTTAGATTTCTTTTGAATTTCCTATGCTCCAGTTTGCACCTGTTGCCCCTTGTCCTATTATTGGACATCACTGAGAAGAGCTTGGGTTCTCCTGACACTTGCCCTTTACATATTTATAAATATTTATGAGGTCACCCCTCAGTCTCCTCCAAGCTAGAGAGACCCACTCCCTCAGCCTTTCCTCATAAGGGAGATGCTTCACTCCCTTAATCATCTTTGTGGCGGCTCTATGCTGGATTCTTTTGAGCAGTTCCCTGTCCTTGAACTGAGGGGCCCAGAACTGAACACGATATTCCAGATGCAGACTCACCAGGGCAGAATAGAGGGGAAGGAGAACCTCTCTTGACCTACTAACCACACCTCTTCTAATACACCCCAGGATGCCATTGGCATTCTTGGCCACAAGGGCACATTGCTGGCTCATGCTCATCCTGCTGTCCATAAGGACGCCCAGGTCCCTTTCCCCTGTGCTACACTCTAACAGGTCAGTCCCCAAGCTGTACTGGTACTTGGGGTTGTTCTTCCCCAGATGCAGAACTCTACTCTTGCCCTTGTTATACTTCATTAGATTTCTCCACTCCTGACTCTCCAGCCTGTCTAGGTCAGCCTTCCGGTGTGTCAGCCACTCCTCCCAGCTTTGTGTTATCAGCAAACTTGCTGACAGTGCACTCTGTGCCCTCATCCAGGTCACTGATGAATATGTTGAATAGTACTGGTCCCAGTACCAACCCCTGAGGTACTCCACTAGATACAGGCTTCCAACTAGACCCTACCCCATTGACCACAATTCTCTGACTTCTTTCCTTCAACCAGTTAACAATCGACCTCACTACGTGATCATCCAGACCACTTTCTCAGTTTAGCTGCGAGGATGCTGTGGGAGATGGTGTCAAATGCTTTACTGAAATCCAGATAAACCACATCCACTGCACTACCATCATCTATCCACCTGGTTATATTTTCATAGAAGGCTTTTAGGTTGGTCAAACATGACTGCCCCTTGGTGAAACTATGTTGACTGCTCCTGATGACCCTCTTATCCTTGATATGCCTGGAGACAGCACCAAGAATAAGTTGTTTCCTCACCTTTCCATGGATGGAGATGAGGCTGGCCAGTCTGTAGTTACCTGGGTCCTCCTTCTTGCCCTTTTTGAAGACTGGAGTGACATTTGCTTTCCTCCAGTCCTCAGGCACCTCTCCTGTTCTCCATGACTTACTAAAGATGATGGAGAGTGGCCTAGCGATGACTTCTGCCAGCTCCCTCAGTACCTGTGGGTGCACCCCGTCAGGGCCCATGGACTTATGTACATTCAGATTACTCAACTGATCCTTAACCCAGTCCACATCAATTAAGCAGAACTCATCTTTTATCCTGACTTCCTCGAGGGTCTGGGTTTCCTGAGAATAGTCTCCAGCAGTATAGACAGAGGCAAAGAAGGCATTCAGTAGCTCTTCCTTCTCCATGTCCTCTGTCACCAGTGAACCTGCCTCATTCAACAGTTGGCCTGCACTGCCTCTAGTGTTAGTTTTATCTGCAGAGTATTTGAAGAAGCCTTTTTTGTTGTCCTTGACCTCCCTCTCTAGGTTTAACTGCAAGGAGGCTTTAGTTTTCCTAGTTGCCTCCCTACATCCTCTGACAACAGTCTTGTATTCATCCCAAGTGGCCATCCCCTCCTTCCAGCCTCTATAGACTCTCCTCTTCCACTTGAGTTTGTCAGTTCCCTGCTTAACCATGTGGGTCTCCTGGCCCCCTTTCTTGATTTCCTACCTGCTGCGATGCTCTGATCCTGAGCTTTGAAACAATGGTCCTTAAAAACAGTCCATCTGTCTTGGGCCCCTTTACCTTCCTTCTAGTACCCCATCCCATGGGATTACCCCATGCAATTTCTTGAAAAGGTCAAAGTTGGCCCTGCTGAAGTCCAGGCGTGTGATCCCTCTTGGTATCCTGCTCCTACCACACAATACTCTGAACTCCACTATCTCATGGTCACTGTATCCAAGGCTGCCCCCAACCTTCACTGCTTCAACCAGATCCTGCTTGTTAGTGAGTATAAGATCCACTACTGCTCCTCTCCTAGTTGACTCATCCACCATTTGCATCAAGAAGTTGTCATCAATGCACTGGAGGAACCTCCTGGACTGTGAATGGCTGTTGGTGTAGGTCTCCCAGCAGATGCCTGAGTGGTTAAAATCCCCCATGAGAACCAGGGCCTGTGATTGCAAGGCACTATCATCTGCCCGTAGAAGGCCTCATCAACTTCTTCATCCTGATCAGGTGGCCTGTAACAGACACCTACAACAGTATCACCCATGCTAACCTGTCCCTTAATTCTCACCCACAGACTCTCAAGTCGCCCCTCAACCTCCCCCAGACAGAACCCAATACATTCCAGTTGCTCTCTCAGGTAAAAAGCAAGTCCACCACCTCACCTCGTTGGCCTGTCTTTCCTAAAAAGGACATAGCCATCCACGACCACATTCCAGTCATGTGAGCTGTCCCACCATGTCTCTGTAACTGCCACCAGATCATAACCCCTTGCCCATACGGAGATTTCCAACTCCTCCTGTTTATTCCCCATGCTGCAAGCGTTGGTGGCAGGCATTTGAGGAAGGGAGCCGATTGTGCTGATTTCACCCGACACTGGCCTGCCACCCCTCGGCTCAACTCTAGTGTGCCTCTAGGTTATTTAACTCTAGATTATTTAGAGTAGATAGAACAGTTTCAATGTTGTAGTAAGGTGCTAGTGCTTATCATTTATAAGGAAACAATTCTTCTTTCACCTTCCTAATGAATTGAAACATTAGCTCTGCCTCTAAGCTTATTCCTGCATGGCTCTATTCAAATGCTGAACTGATTACCAAGCTGACTCCTTTAGATGGTGTAGCAAGTAGAAAAACACCATGTTACTGGCACATTCCTCAACAAACAACAGCATGTGGGGGTTTTCTGGGCAGCAACTAGTTTGACATCCAGTAGCCCCCAGTTTCCTGTGTATGCAAATCCCTTCTTATCCCTTGCATTTTTCTCTATGGCCTGCTGTGCCCAGATCGTTATCAAGGACCTGAAAATACCAAAAGGATTCTTTAGCATCCTCTGTTAACATGCTTTTCATTTGTGTGCATCAAATGATACTTTTATCTCCATCTCGGGGATATAGTTCACTCCTTGAAGAATTTTACAGTTCAGCTTCATCTGGGTAGTTCGGTGAAGTGAGAGTTGGTCAGGAGCTTTTCTATGAAACTATCTAATCTAAAACTTCATGATGGAGATAAGCCAGTTAAGACTGAACCTTTTTTTTTGGCAGGAAGAAAGCTCTTCTGATTTAAGATGAATCAGGTTTTAGTTCTTCCTGTTTCAGAAAAAGGATTTAACTTGTTTATTCCATCCCAGGCAAAATAGACCCACTAAACAGTTACCTGGAAGGAAGACATTACAGCCTCTCTGCTCTGGGGTTTTATCAATGCCTACAGACTATTCTTAACTGGAAAAGCAGGAAAAGCAGACTATACATCCCTAGATAAATGATTACTGCACTTCAGTGGGATGCAAGAGAGCCACTCATGTCTAAACTTTGCATCCAAAGCAAGTATCTTGACTTTTTTTTTTTTTTAAACAAAAACAAAACAAAATAAAACACCTTTTCCCATGTTTTCTAAATATTTGTTTTATGTGGCCCTGTAAATTCAAGGTGATTTCACTTTGGATAGCACACATGCCTGAGCTATCCTAGTAGATATCTAGGAGATACCTTGTATATTATTTGATATTTTATACCTGATCCCTTGACTGTTTACCAATAACAATTAATGAATTGCTAGAGAACAACAGATTGTAATTCAGCTCTGCTAGAGTCCAGCAGCTTATTATCATTCATCTGCTATTTGATTTTTCCAATTTAGCACTGTTAAGTTTTAGAATAAAATGATTCATAAGTTCTGGCCTTCAAAGCAACATCTTAACTGGGACACGACAGAGGGGTTTCATGTGTGATCATTCCTCCGAGCCAAAATCAGTGCTGGCCAGTGGAAAAAAAAACCTAACAAACAGCATATCTTCTTGGCTTCTCTGACAAGTAACACTCAGACTTCAACGACTGCACCCATTGCATGATTCATAGCTCCCATCAGCCCTGGAATTTCCACCAGTCTGTGTTAAAAAAATCTAGTGTTTACCTCTGTTGTTACCTCTCTCCTTCCATCTAGTGTAATAATTCGGCAACATTTACATTTAACTTGAGGTCTGAACTCATTTTTGCCACTTACATCTAGGACCTGGAAAAATGTCCTTTGCATCCGGATATTACTGTAGTTGGGCTGGGAATTTCCTGCATCAGAATTATGAAAACAGTTTACTTTGCATTGAATGGAGAATCATAGAACTGTTTTGGTTGGAAATGACCTTTCAGATCATCGAGGCCAACTGTTAACTGAGCAGTGACAGTTAACAACTAAACCATGTCTCTATCTACACATCCTTTAAATACTTCCAGGGTTGGTGACTCCACCACTTTCATAGGCAGCCTGTTCCAGTGCTTTAAAACCTTTTCAGTGAAGAATTTTTTCCAAACATCCAACCTAAATCTCCCCTGGTGCGATTCCTCTTGTCCTATTGCTTGTTAACTGGGAGAATAGATTGACCCCAACCTCACTACAACCTCCTTTCAGGTAGTTGTAGAGATCAATAATGTGTCCCATGAGGATCCTTTTCTCCAGGTTTCAAACCCCAGGTCCCTCAGCTGCTCCTCAGAAGACTTGTTCTCTAGACCCTTCACCAGCTTTGTTGCCCTTCTCTGAACATGTTCCAGCACCTCAATGTCTGTCTTGTAGTAAGGGGTCCAAAACTGAACCCAGTATTCAAGGTGTGGCCTCACCAGTGCAGGGCATAATGACTTCCCTAGTCCTGCCGGTCACACTATTTCTGATACAGGCCAGGATGCCATCAGTCTTCTTGGCCACCTGGGCACACTGCTGGCTCATTTTCTGCTGGTTGTTGACCAACACTCCCAGGTACTTTTCCTCTGGGCAGCTTTCCAGCCACTCTTCCCCAAGTCTGTAGCATTACATTGGGCTACTGTGATGCAAGTGCAAGACCCAGCACTTGGCCTTATTTAACCTTGTACCACTGGCCTTCATCCATCAATCCAATGTGGCCAGATCCCTCTGTAGAGCCTTCCTATCCTCAAGCAGATCAACGCTCTTGCCCAGCTTGGCGTCATCTGTAAATTTACTGAGGGTGCCCTCAATCCCCTCACACAGATCATTGATAAAGGACAGAATTGGTCCCAACACTGAGCTCTGAGGAACACCACTTGTGTCATCACCTGGATTTAACTCCATTCACAACTCTTTGGGCCAAGCCACCTTTTTATCCAGGGAAGCATTTGCCCATCCAAATGGTGAGCAGATAGTTTTTTCATGAGAATGCTGTTGGGCAATGGTGTCAAAGACTTCAGTAAAGTCCAGGTAGACAACATCCACAGCCCTTCCCTCATCCAATGAGGTTCATTAAGCGGACCTGCCTTTCATAAACCCCTGCTGACTGGGCCTGATGCCATAGTGTTTTTGCAGAGGACACTTCACAAGCCAACTAGCATTTAAACACAATTTTAAAAGGAAAGGAACATTGTCATAGGCACACAGATATTGCATGAACAGAGAAAAACATCAATATTGTCAGCATCCACTCTACTATCAACAACTGCAAATAATTTACTTGTTAAAACAGGATGAAAGTACAGGTGAAAGTTAGACTGTAATATAATGGGAAACTGGTTAACAAACTTTTCTCAAATCCAAGCATATGAATGGCAAAACTCTATCCGTAGGAACAAGATGCCAAGACTCCCCTATAATTTTTAAAAGCTATGTCTGTATGACATATTTAATTTTTCTCCTTGCTGTGAAGATAATCCCATGCAGGTAGTGAGCGTATTTTACTGTTTTGCCACCCTAATATACAGTGAGATGAGAAGGAGTGTTTCATCTTCTAATTTCACACATTACATTGGTAGCTGATACCTATTTTCTGTAAGTTTACCTGTAAGCTGACAGTAAGACATTGTGCAAAAGTAGAATTTTATCAAAATTTTATCAAAATTTATCATTTCAAGCTCTGAATTTCAAAGAAGTCCAGGATATAAGGACACCCATAACTTTTAGGATGAAACACAATTGGCTCATGGATAGCTCATGCCAAGGTATCTGAAGACAGAAATACAAAACAACAATAAAAACCACATTACATTTTTTTCTTTGAATGAATAGCATAAAATTATTAACTTTAGAAATTAACCACTTGGTAGAAAGTGCAGCTGTATCTGAAAGCTTAAACACTCACCAATTGCATGTATCCTCCCAAAATAAGGAATTTTCCTTATCAACATTATTTGGAAGTTAAAGTAACAATTTTTTCAGACCACAGTCTGATTTGTATTTCTATTTAATAATCTCCAAGGTAAAACTTTACAGAAAACTGATTTAGAAGTCCAAAACTTTCTGGATGTTTGAAACTGGGAAGATGACAAACATCAGTCCTGCAGCTGAGGTCATCACATCAATCAGAGTCCAAAACCCAAATGGCTCCTTAAACCCTGGCATGCTGTGAAAAGCAGTAGGGAGCAGCACAAAGGTTAATCCACAGTAGGCCCTTCAAAAATAATTTGCTTGGAACTCCATTCTGAAATTTATAACTACTAATCAGTACTCTGCTCAGCATTGCCACAAGACATTTTCATTTGGAAAAAAATAAACCAAAGTCCTACTTCATCAAGAATTTTGTGTGAATTGCCTACTTTGTCAATACAAGATCTAATACTTTTTTCTTCATATGGCATTCTCTCTATTACTGCAGATTGACAGACTCTACCACCTTAGCAACTATACTTAATCAGGATGCTTGAAATGATTATTATACAAATCAGGCTTCAACACCTATAAAATCTGATCAGGATAAAGGAATAAAGGGACTGCTTACTTCTCTCAAAAGAAGACAGTAGATGCTGTGTTAGAAACAACACTGACATCAAGAAGCAAATCTGCAGTTCCCTTGTTTGTTTGAGGTGGCTTTTTTTCAATCTTACAAAGAATTCCATGGAATTATGTCAAACCATGTAAGAAATTTAAAATTCTTGCTTTCTAAGGCAAAGAACAGATACACCATTTCCAAACTTAATGATTTCTTTTGTGTTGAATCTAATAATGTTGCTGAATCTCCCACATTTTTAAGGAATCCCCAATTACGGTTTTTAAGGTAGTAAATGCAATCACCATAAAACTTTTATCTGCCCTTTCCCAATTTCCCAAAATTGATGGCAGTGAGAGAACTGAAATGGAGTTTAAAGCCCTTCTAATTATGAACAACAGAAAAAAAAAGTACAAGAATAAGAAAAAGACACAACTTAAGACATTGTAGTAACAGATTAATGGGGATGAAAGGGAACAAACAATGGTAGGTAACAAGATAACAAACAAACCATTTGTGTCTTTGGCATTTTGAGGCGTGTTTGTATCTACATGGTGCCATATCAGACATGTTTATGCATGTACAGAAATATTTAGAGTTCACAATGAACTAAACTCTGCAACTGTAAGTGCATACAGAAGTACCATGCAAAGCTCTTCTGGACAGAGACCAAAAAACCAAGTCTGAAGTCACTGCTGCTATATTTGCCATGTGTACACACCAGTGTGGATCCCAGCATGACATCCCATTTCACAGCACAGCTTCCTTGGCTGGATTAGCTCTGAACAGATTATACACAATTCTATCAGAATTATAAAAATCAATAAGAAACACTAGAACAAACAGTCTCATTCCAAAAAAAAAAAAACCAAAAAAAACCCAACCAAAAAACCCTAAATGTGGATCAAACCACAATTAAACGCAAAGATTTTAAGAATTAATGTTTGTGACCAGTTGGCTATTAAAGCAGACAATTTCAAGACAGAAAACACAGTATATATAGATCTGTGCTTCTACTGTTTCTATAGTTATTGAAGTTATTAATCATGCAGAACTATGGAGTTCTTAAAAAGATTCTGATTATATGGTAAGTCAGCAGTTTCTGTAACAAAATCCTGTAAGGGATGGCCACTGGACAGAATTGATTATAGGTGTCTTCAAGTACTGGTACAACAAGGAAGCAATGAACGCAGTTGCTATTATTTATTTGTATGCCAAAGGCCTCAAAGCCAAGTCACTCAGGTGAAGCTCAAGTAGAAAGTAAGAGATGGAGGCAGGGCACAGAAGTAGCTCCAATGACACACGGTCTTGACTGTGAAACTCATCTGTGGGGATTCACAGGGGTGCAAATGTACAAATTTCCCAGTGAACAAATCAGTAAACAGAACAGAGGTATTTTAGTTAAAAGCAGAGAAGACTTAAGGTATTAATGAACGCAGATGAGGGGCAACATGACAGCAAACAGGATAAAAAGATGAATTGTAAGCAAAGAATTTCTAAATTCAGATAAAGATTCAGAGGCACTACCCCACGCAGTTTCTTCCAGCTATGCCAACACCGAAGCTTAGCAGGTGACCGTACTCTGCCAAAACCTCAGATCTAATTTCTATTCTGTTCCAGAAGAATCAAATTATGATTGCAGAAAGACTGCAAGAGTCAAAAATAATTTTGAAATGTAATCTGCCCATACTGTCCTTGTTTCAAAGAGCAGATGCTCTATCAGTGTTGAGTTTCTTGCTATTTTATGCATCTCAGTAACAATGACATTTACCTTTGCAGATATTCCAATAAAAATCTATAATGCTTCCTTATAGTCAAATGGTTTATTTTTTCCAATGAGGTCACTCTTGCCACACCTTCTTAACAACCACTTCTGGCCCCTTGGCAGTGTAACTGCTAAGCTAGTAGTTCTTGTATTAGTTTAATATAAAACTAGTAGGTTTCTGACGTTTGAACTTTTTTTTTCTGTTGTACCCACTTCCCATCTCAGAAACTTTTTTCAAGTGACTGTGTCACTTTTGCTTGCAAACTAGAAGAGTGCATAATTTCTGGCTGTTCTGTATGGTCCTAATAGAGTGTTCTGTCAAAGCAAGAAATAAACTAGCTTGCTAAATTTATATCTCTAATAATAACCAGCTGAAAGAAATGATCAGACAGTCTGCAACAATGAAAAGGATGAAAATAATTCAGGTATGCTATTGCAGTAATGAAGTTGCTAAAGTTAAACAATTAAACACGGTAATTTTTTTCTTATTTAATAAATAATATAAAAAAGTGAACCTTTTGGGTTTTTTTGTTTTACATTATCAGAAAAAACAGTTTCTTATCTAACTCCAGCAATAATACAAGCAATAATGAAACCGATTTAGATTTTTGGGTGGACATTCCATATCCCGTTTAAGTGGAGTCCAGTGTGCACAGCCTCACAACTACTGATGACTTTTCCATTCCTGGGGTTGGTCGTCTTTTGTGTTGTTCTCATTCCATAGATGGCCTCACTCTTCATTTGCCAAAAAAAAAAACCAAAACAAAACAAAACAAAAGTAAAACAAAATAAAACAAAAAGAACAAGAAAGAAAAAAAAACCAAACCAGCAACACCCAAACAAAAAATCATATTCCTTGGTTAACATTGGAAAAAAAAGCCACAAAAACGTGGCAAGTTTCAACACCCGACCAAATCATAACTATTTTTATATCATCATACAGATGTTCAATTATGTTTGTCACATCACCAGTAACATGGCATTTTACCTTTAGCCTTGTAGAAAAAAAATGAAACCCAACAGTATATGCACATACAGACAAAGAGTACACTTGACAAAAACACTTTCATGTTGTTTACATTTCACTTTTATTTAATCCTCAAAACTGCCCATATTGCAGGGTTTTTCTTGATGAAATATGGAACTGAGCAATTAATTCTACAAAATTATAGTAAAAACTTGCTCATTTTTCTACCTTATTGCTAAGAAAATTTTACAGGTGCACAGTTTGTAAAAGTAACCCTTTTAAGACTGAATGTATACACATGCTAAAGGATTAAAAAAAAAAAAAAAAAAAGACATTAGCATAGCACCTCCAGATGGGGCAAATGCAGTGCTGAACATGGACAGAATGTTTACAAAGTTAGAACTGCTCTTTTATTTTACAGCTTCTAAGGGAAGAAATTGTTCAGTCCTAAAAGGGTTAAGTAGAAACCCTAACATACTTCTTTTTCTAACAAAGCTGCCACTCAATCCCACAGTACAGTGCTTGAAAACAAAGTCAAAAGTCTGGCACAGGAAAGTATACACATTTGTTCAGTACTCATAAACACAGCTGCTTTTGAAAGAAAGTGAATAATATGGTTAATAACTGAAGAGCATCTTAGTTTCAAGATGGGACACCCCTCCATGGAGTCATTTAATCTACAAGTGGGTAGTTTACTTCCAATAGACAATTTGTTGCACTTGGTATGAATTTTTTGTATATGGGGAATTCATTGATTTATGTCTTGAGTTCATGTCTTTTCAGGTAACCATTCTGATCTTACCAGTCTGTGCAATGGAAAGAAGTACAGAATACCCTTATTAACAGAGTTGTGGGATGCCCTCGGGGCAAATAATTAGGAAAAACATCAGCAGCAGATTATTAAAGACTTTGCTAGTGTTGAATTCCGAGATGCAGTTCCAAACATAAGAAAACAAGAAAAGGCATAGCTAAATTTGAGCACTTAATTTGCTTTTTCTTCCTCTAGCTGGAACTATAACAGCATTCTGAACACAGACTCAATTTCTATGTATATAGAATTAACAGCAGACTTAACAGCTAGACTTGAACAGTTATAATAGTTTCATACTGAAACATTCTACAAGTAGTTTTATCAAAATCTTGAGATATCGTTAATATTATGAAAATTGATTAACAGCTCACAAGGCCAATAAATGTAACAATATCACCCCACATGAAAAAGTTCAGGAATATATCTGAACAATTGGACATCTCAACAACAGTAAGGACCTGGAAGACCATTTCTGTACTACAGAGTAACTACTGGCAACAGTGGAGCCACAAGCCCAAGAGAAAAATGGAGTTTAGAATGGTCTTGTAAGCAGAACTTTATTTTTTTTATTTTTATTTTTTTTCACTTGACTGTAGTGTGTAGAACAGCAGAAGTTAGGCTAGGTCATTAGGCTCATTACAAGTCAAGGAATATTATATCTATTGGGCAAAATTACTGCAAGTAAAGAAACTGAATATAAAAAGTATTGCATTTATATGTAAAAAATTTAAAATAATGGTTATAAAAGCATGTGTCAAGTTCTGAAAAGCTATTTTAAATAGTCTTTGAAGGTTAAAAGGCTTGTTATGGTTTGCCTACTGTGTGTACATCCTGGTTTGTTCTTGAATACCCTCTGCATCTGATAATATGTATCACTTATTTTAATTCTCAGTCTGATCAGTGATGAAAATCTGTGGCTCTTGAATTAAGCCATACTGTAAAATACATATGTGCTTCTAACAAAAACACTGTGAAATGATTCCTGCCACAACACGATTAAAATGACATTTTATAGCACACACAAAGGTAAACAGAGTTGCAAGTAAATGCCAGTAAACAGTTTAAAACAGAGATAAGGCCACAATGAATTCTGCCCTTGGTCACTGAAATGGAGATGAGGTGAGGCAGTATTCACTAGTGCTAAGAACCAGCATTGTGACTATGTCATGGGAATAAGTTTCACAAAACAGAACAGCAAATACAAAGGCCTGTGGTAGAATGCGAGCACATTTTAGATGGACAGTGGCACTGATTTTACTATTAGCTAAGTATGCTTTATAACCGATTTCTTCCTTTAACAACCTTGTTCTCACACAGACAATGGAGGACTAAAGCAAACAAGTCGAATGGAGCGTCAGAAGTACATAAATACGGTGCAGAGACAACGCTTTTAAAACGGTGGTGGGTGTTGACACTGGAATAAGTGGTCAGAAATAAAAACCCTATGAAAATGGTCAACAGTGTAAAGCTTATTGCAAGCAATGCACGGTAGGAAGCCACAGGTTCAGATTTACACAGCAGTTGTGACTCTTGCTTCAGGGTATAGAAAAGGCTGAACATGCCACAAAATTTGTATTTTGGCTTTTGGAGAGGAAAATCACACTATCAGAACTTGTCCTACAAGTCTATGCCTAGATCTGTGACTACAAATGTCCTAACTGGGGTATCTTTTCAAGTACAAATGAAGCAGGCAGGTATACAAGGAGGGACAAAACGTGGCGAAGTCGAAATGAAAAACAAATGCAATGACCAACAAAGTCAAAGTGCAAATGAGCCTTGAATTTACGATGGAGAGAAGACTTGAATGTTGCACAAGCTGTTGGCAGGGAAAGAGAAACCACAGGAAATAAGGATGGGAGGAGCTGACATCTTCATAGTGCTTTTATGATTTTCTATTTGCCCATTACTATGGAATAAAATTTACTTCTAGTTATTATGGTATGATCACTTCACAATGAAAGCACGTTCTCAATACAAGTGTTACACCAAAGTCTGGCCTAATTTACTGAACAGCATGAAGAAAAACATGCTTCTTGTGATTCTCAAGTGATGAAGGGCATCACCTACCAATCCCATTTGTAGCACATACTTTCATGGTATTTTAGTTACATGCCAACAAGACAGAAGACATGCTGCCAAATGAAGTTATTGGGAACATTCCACTTTCAAAATAAAACATTTAACTTACACTTAATACAAATTATGTACAAGATTAGAAAAACCTGAACAGATCCTGAAACATTTTCAGATGCAATATGACTGAGCAAGGAAGAGGGGGAGTAACCCAATAACAACCCTTCAAAAACACCAACGTATGCCTGTGACATGAACAATCATTAATATGACTGCTTGAGATGTCACTTTAAAAAAAACCTCATGTAATGTTAGAACCTCATGAATTATCACTATAAATACATATTTAAAAAAGGAAAACAGAAATAACTATTAACAATGACTGAAAACAGAGCACTAAAGTTAACATACATTGCATGTATTGCAGGCAAGGCAGAGGCATTTTTTTTAAAGCTTTTGCACAGACTTCATATAATCTTAAAAAAAATATGCTGGCCTTTACAAGGTTCTACTTGCTGAAATAAAAACAATTTCAGTTCATAAAAAGTCACAAGACTTCAGTTTAAAAAAAGGAACAGTTCCAGCCACAGACCAAAAATATATATTTTTTTTTTAAAACTGGAAGAGTATGGTAATTAGATTATACAAGCATGGTCAGGCTTGGAACCTGAATATACTTCAGAGCAAAAGCTCAGAGGAAAAAAAAATATAAACTATTTGGTAACAAAAGTGTACTATATGTTGTGATACAAAAAAGGTATGGTGAAAATGTACCTTTTATACTAAAGCTTATACAAGTTCCTTGGTCCATAAAAACTATGTTGTGTTCATGTTTACTAGTTTGCTCAACATGTATCCCAGCCACATTTTTTGTTTCTTGCCCATTAAAAAAACCAGCTGAAAAATAGATTTTCAATAAAGTTCTTATGTTTCGGATGTTGGTTTTTTTGTTGTTGTTGTTTTGTGTTTTATGTTGTTGTTTTGTTTGTTTGTTTTTTTATTGTGGCTTCTATATTTAAGATCAGCACTTGCAGGTAACAAGGTTCAAATAACATCACCTAAAATGAAAAGGTGTTTTCCCATGAAACCACAAAAATTGTTCAGTTCTCTTGAATGTAGCACTTAAAAGTCAGTTAAAGTCCAGACAAACAACAGTAGTTAGGAAACTACAGTTGCTGTAGATGATGTGACATTGGTTGGATTTGTGCTGACGTTTGTGTAACTTCCCTCGCTGTTTGTATTTGTTTCACTGGATGCCATGAGGCTTGAGTTGGCTCTGAGAATTGCTCCAGCAGCACTGCAGTGTGGTCGTGGCCCTGGTTCCGGTGTGTATGTAAAGGTAAGGCTCGTGGAGTAAATTATGCCATCGTTACGGACCAAAGTTACTGGAACCTGGACTGGCTGACGGACCCACCTCCAACCCTCTCGAAATGCAGAAATGTCTGGAACGACACATAGCATGCTCTCTGCACATCTGAAAAACAGGAGAGTCAACTGAGCATAATGAAAATTGAAAAACAGAACAGAGTATTTCAGTTGGAACTGACCTACAGCAACCATCTAGTTCAACTGCCTGACCACTTCAGGGCTGACCAAAATTTAAAACACGGTGTTAAGAACATTATCTAAATGCCTCTTAAACATCGACAGGGATGGGGCATCAACCACCTCTCTAGGAAGCTTGTTCCAGTGTCTGACCACCCTCTTGGTGAAGAAATGTTTGCTAATATCCAGTCTGAACCTTCCCTGGTGCAGCTTTGATCCATTCCCATGTGTCCGGGCACATGATACCAGGGAGAAGAGCCCTCCCTCTCTACTTAGCCTTCTCAGGAAGCTGTAGAAAGTAATGAGGTTGCCCCTCAGCCTCCTTTTCTCCAAGCAAGACAAGCCCCAGAACCTCAGCAGCTCCTGACAGGACATTCCTTCCAGGCCTTCCACCATCCTTAACATTCTTAAGTTGTGGGGCCCAGAACTGCACACCATACTCAAGGTGAGGCTGCACCAATGCTAAATGCAGTGGGATAATCTCTTTTGACCAGCTGGATGTTTTGCCTTCCTGGCTGCCAAGGCACGCCTGCTGACTCATATTGAGTCTACAATCAACCAGCACCACCACCATCCCTTCCTACAGGGCAGAAAGTATACGCTCTTCAAAGCATCCAGTAAAACATAATCACCATAAAAGTAGTAGGAAATACTGTACCTGTACATAGTTTCAGCTTCCACATCCCCAAACCAGACACGTAAATTTGGAGTGAAGTTCTGGCCTGTAAGTTCCAACATTGCTACATCCCCACCACCATTCAACTGGAAAGGGAGTGAACACCAAAAAAAAAAAAAAAAAAAAAAAAATTAATAAAAGGAAGCACCCCACTCCAGGGAAAACAAACAAAGAAAAACCAGAAAAATAAAGTTTCTGTATGCATGTGAAGAAAACTGTGCTGTTTCTACCAGCTAGATAAAGCTGAAACACACCTACACAACTGAACTATAAAAAAAGCAACATCTCTATAGGATACTGCCAGTTAGTTTGATAACCTGAAGGAACTTCTAACTTCTGATAGTGACCACTAGAAGTCAACAAGGCTTTGAAAAGAAAGAATAAAAAATATTTCAGAGAACATGTTGAGAGCTTCAAATTTTTTCCATAGCAGAATTCAGATTTTTCTTAATAAGGCTTCAGCGCAGCTCCTTTGATCTGTATTTGTCCGTTTTAAGAGCTAAAATAAATTTCTACATAAGAAGTCCTAAGAATATCAGTACCACAGTATTTTCAGAAATAAAACCTGTAATGTATAGAACAATATTAATAATTAAGACTATTCCTGTGATGGATAGGCTCATGTATTCTGTAAAGTAGGTAAGAAAAATTGTTGTAACGTAAATTTCCTATTTATAAAGCTAGTAAGAATGTTTTCCTACAGTACTGCACAAAGATGACATGAGGGTTAAATTAGTATGACAAAAATAATCTCCCATGAAAGAGTTTATTAAAAAAACCAAACCCTAAAACTTACTTGAAGACTTTCTACAACAGGCACAGGTGTCACGGGAGCATGAACCGGTCCCATCCCCTCATAAAATGTGTATTCTGCTTTATCTGTGCTAATGATTGTCCAAGAAGCTCCATCATTAATCATTTCTTTATTTGGTTCTTTTGGGCATGGAGTGGCCTTAGAAAGAAAACAAAGTTTCAAATCTAACCTACAGACAAGTTTGCCAAGTCACAGAGTTAAAAACCAACTCATCCAGTAACAATATTTTATAACAAATTATTTCACAAGCATATTTTCTTATGTTTTCCCTCTAACAAAATGAGCTAGAGAAACAGTCACATTTCAGCAAAACTAGTAGAAAACTGTAACTTAGAATCATAGAATGGTTTAAGTTGGAAGGGATCCTTAAAGGTCATCTAGTCCAACCCACCCCACAGTGAGCAGGGACATCTTTATCTAGATGAGATTGCTCAGAGCCCCGTTCAACCTCACACTGAGCATTTCCAGGGATGGGGCTTCTACCACCTCTCCGCACAACCTGTTCCAGTGTCTCACCACCCTCATAGTCAAAAATGTCTTCCTTACATCTAGTCTAAATCTACCCTCTTTTAGTTTAAAACCATTACCCCTTGTCCTGTTGCAACAGGCCTCACAAAAAAAAGTCTGTCCCCATCTTTCTTACAGGTCGCCTTCAAGTACTGAAAGGCTGCAATAAGGTTTTCCTGGAGCCTTTCTTCATAGCAAAGGTGTTCCATCTGCCTGGTCATTTTTGTGGCCCTCCTCCAGACCCACTCATTGGAGATTCATGTCCTTCTTGTACTGAGGACTCCAGAGCTGCACACAGTACTCTAGGTGAGGTCACACCAGAGCGGAGTACAGCAGGAGAATGACCTCCCTTGACCTGCTGGCTGCACTCCTTTTGATGGAGCCCAGCATACAGCTGGCTGCCTGGGCTGTGAGCAAACTTGTGAGAACACTGTAACTCTCACTTATGATACTGTCACTTCTCCAACCTTCTGGGTTTTTATTGGGTTTTATCTTAGTTCAGCTTTCAAAGTTTTAACATTATTTAATAGCCATTAACCTCCAGCCATTTTTTCACCCCCTCTTTTCTTTCCTTTTATAACTAAACTTTTTCAACAGGTGGCACTGGAAGATTTAAATGCCTTAACACCCTGCTTAGTACTTCATGTACTGACTCACATGGAGATAGGATGGGAAACAAACAATAAACAATTGCATAATTTCAACAGATAAAGGACACAATTCCCCAAGAACTGGTATACACAGCAAGGGCAGAGACAAAAGGAATCCAAGGGATATAATATATCTGGATTTAAAAAAACCCCAAACAACTGAACACCATTAACCCATCCTCCCCCCCCAAAAAAATAGCTCAAGAAAGCTCTGTATGAAAGGTTATTAAAGAAAACATATTATAATGGATTACAAAAAAATGTGGGGTTTGTTTGTTTTGTGGGATTTTTTTTTTTTTTTTTTTTTTTTTTTTTTTGATAGAAAGTTAATTAAAGGAAAGCAGAAAGCAAAAGTTAGAACTTAACAGTCATTCCCCTTTCAAAATGCATAAAATTCAACAGGGAGGTTCCTTCCCCAAGACTGGTGGTGTGATCAGTTTTATTTAATGTCCTCACCAGTGCTGCTAAAGTCAAATCTTCAAATGTTTGCATGATCCTAAGTTTTTCAGGTAGTCAAATGCTGTTACAATTGCAAGGACTTTAAGTCCAGAAGGACATCAAAATAAACACAGAGGTAATGGTAATTATCTTCAATTCAGATAAAAGTGAGGTGTCTAAAGAAAAATTCTGGAAATGGTATCCATAAAATACTGAACTTCAAACTGGTAGTTACAGCTCAGGATCCTGGAGTGAACACAGAGTTTTCTGAAACCACCAGGTCAAAATGCAGTTGCAGCCACAAGTGGCAACACAATGTTGGACACCATCAGGAGAAATTTCAAGAACCAGATATCAGGTATTATTTAGCCAGTGTAAACTCTTTGTTCACCTAATTCTGGAATACTGTGTGAAGTTCTGGTCCCACTGCCTAAGAAATACATGGTTAAAAACCAGAAAGTACAGAAGGAGCAACTAAAATCACTGAGGAGCTGCTGACCTTATGAGAAGAAAAGACTGATTCTCCAGTTTGGAGAAGAAATTAAGATGTTGATGAGGAAGATGAATGCAGAACTGTTGCTCACTAAATCCTGCAAAACTGGAACTAGGAATCACTCACAAACTATTAGATCATTCAAAACAAATACAGCAACAGTTTACTACACAGAGGACAGGAAACCTCTTGAACTTTCTGCCACGGAATGCTACAGAAAAAAGAAAGCCTGAGCGCATTCATAAGGAATCAAACCAATGGACTACACAGCTACAAAAGGTAGGAGTCAGGGATGCAGCCCTGAACAACCCTTAATACAGGAAGTGTGGATTCTGGCAGACTACAACTGCACTGCACTGCACAAAGCAGCCAGGTGTGCCTGCTTGCTGTGAGCACCATCTCCTATAGCTGCTATTATAGATATATATGGACTATGCTCTCCAATCTAGTATGACACTATTTATATACTTTCTGTATTCTCCAGAATATATGGACAGCTTGAAAGAGACCCCTGGCTGGTACTTCAGCAACTGAATTTCAAGGTTCTTGTAGGTTCATGCTGACTTTCTGATTTTTCACAGCTTCTCTGCTTTAAGCTGCTAAGGTCTCTCTACTGGGCTATTTCCATTCATCCAAGAGAGACTTATCACCCTAGACCCAAGTTTGGTGCTTTTTTATTTATTTATTTTTAAAATTATTTCTTTGGGGTTTTTTGTTTGTATTTTTGTTTTGTTTTGGTTTTTTTTTACAGTGACCCCAATCTGTCTAGACTCCAATAGGAACTGCATTCAGTGGTAAGCTCTTAAGAACGAGCAGGAAAAAGATGCTACACATGCCTCTTCCTCTGGCCTTGGTCTTCTGGTCCAAAGGAAAAAAAAAAAAAAGATAAAATGGGATTTGTCTCCTGCCACTGGTAGAAATAGTTTATCTTCCACTGTGATTTCACTTGAAAGAGAAATAACATCCTGATGTGCAAGTTAACAGATTTTATTCAACAAGTAGAAGCAGCAGACACCTACTCCATACTAAAAGAATTCAGAATAGTGGGTTGTCCTTTTATCTATGCCCCACCCATGTGGAACATTCAGAGCTCTTATCAGACTGTGTTCCAGTGCTGAGGAAACTAAAGAGTGATAGGATGTCCTGGTGGTCCACAGGCAATTCCAGGATGTTGAACTAAGACAGCTGTCAGAGAAGCAGGAGCAGCTTCTTCATTCAGCTGTTCCTTTAAAGTACTTTGAGAAAGGTCAAATAGCAGGGCTGATCCCAAGTTATTGCAATTCCCATTTCACAGATTTCTCCTTGACAAAGGTCCATTCTCCTTTACAAGAAAGTATCTTGACATATATTTCTGCTATATGCTATGGGTAGAATGAATAGATCTGGTCTCTTCTGAGCCAGAAGTCAGGAATATGTTTCCTGAAATATGAGCAAAGTTTCTTATATTGTCTTTCCATTGTCCCAATTCAGCACAGAAGTCAACTGAGCCTTTACCAATCCTTCTTGCCCCTTCCCTTAAATTAAGGGAAATCTTTATGAAGTAAGGTTTGCCCTTTCTTAGGCCAGAAGCTACAACTGTTCCCAATAAAAAGTCTCAAGTCTTTCCAGAGTGTGACCATCTTCCTGGAGCACTGTGCTATCTCTCAACACGCTCTGCTATTTGAGCTGCCCTGAACATTTAAAGAAAATTGCAATAATTAGGCAGGCCTGAACTTGGTCCCAGTCTTTTTACTTTCGTGGAAATTACCATGCTCAAAGTCTGCTAAAAGCACACGAACTTTAAAGACTAACCCCACATTTTGTTAGCCTATTGTATAAGCTGTTAGAACAATTACACCCTGTGGTATTTTATTTTACAGCTTTCTCTAGGGGTTCATTTCTGTTACAGTAACTTGCCAGGGATATTCTTCTCCAACTGCTGGAGAAACAAATACTTAAGACTAATACAGCTACATTTTTTACAAACAAATCAAATTACTGTGGTCATCTGCCATAGATATGTTTATGCTCTTAGCCAAGAGCAAGACACTGCAGCTCTGCTAAGTTCATCATGAAATAGGACTATTGTGAACTGTATTGCTTCCTATTTGCAGTCATCTAGAAATCGACACACAAGTTAAGTGGTGCAACTCCCCTGGCATATGTCAACATGTTTAGCCACAGTATTACGACTGCATGCACAACCTTAGAGTGTTTCCACTTCTTTCATTGAAGAAAACAAATTACTTTCTAGACATACATGTAAGAAGTTTACAAGGAAAGATAAACAGATTGGAAAGGGACAGATAAAGTTTGTTGCTTTCCATCCTCTGTCTTTTCAAACCAGAATAATAGAATCTAATTCAAAACCAACTGCAAAATTGGCATTCATATAAATTTTGGCAATATTTGGGAAAACTTCACAACCATGCTTCTCATCTATTGAAAAAAGTTATAAAAAACTCACTTGAAATTGGATTATTCTCTCCTGGGAAAGGCACAAATACATTCTTTCAGTGTCTTTAAGGTAAAATGCACATTTATGGAGCTGCGATACTGGATCATCTGCATCCAATAATGCTGTTTGTTTATCTACTTTTCGAATTATCTGTGAATAAAAATTGTACATTTATCTTTAGGACAATTTCTGTACTTCATTACATTGGAGATCACATATGTAGTGTTCATAAAGGAAGTGAAAGGTATTTTTAATTTTTTATTATTGTTATTTTTTAAATTTCCATGCCTCCAGTTTTAATACCAGTATCAGAATCATCATTCTCACTGCTTTTGAAACAAGAGCACAACGTTGAAGGGACATGCAGTACTACAGCTTCAATGTGCTGCATGCATATATGTTTTATCTTTTTTTGCTGTAAGAGTGAGGGAAAAAAACCCCAAAGCTTCAGCAAAATCTACTTGTGTTCCATTTCCTGGTACAAAAGAACAGTAGGTCAAGTATTAACAGACTTCTACAGAAGCTTCCATCGTCATGTTGATAGCATCAACAACATTCTGTGGCAGACCAGATGCTGAACAAGAACAGTGAAAATAAGGATTTAAAGGTATTGAGATGTCTTTAAGTACAGTTTTGCAGACACAGCAATCATAGCATATCTTAACAATAGTTGGTGGTTAAATATTGCTTAAAGACAACTAAAATGAAAATTGCTCCTTACATCTGGCAGTTCATTAAAAAATATCTGCTGACTTAAATCAAAGTTGTTATACTGATTTATCTTTAAGAATTAAAAAAGTTATTCCCTTAGAGACAGTGGAAATCTGTAGCTTGGAATTTTAACTCAACTTCTAGAAAAAAGTTTAATGAAAGATCAGCAGAAGCCAAAGTGCTTGAAGATTTCTAAGCCAACAATCAGAAAGACAATTTTGTCCTCTGGGATTTCTAATGATAATAAATGGCATTATTAGCAATATAAATTTCAAGATTAGCTCCTTTCTTCAAAGTTCTTTGCATTAACTTAGAAAATGTCTGCAAGTTAACTATCAATGCATCACCTTCAATCAATCCTGTAAGGCAGCATGACAAATGTTCCCAATAGCAAACAAGACAGGAACCTTTAGCCTAATTTATTTTAATGTATTTCTACCTATACATAAGGCTTCTGGAATTATAAATGATGGTATCTCCTTTCAACTGTAAGAAAATATTAACATGGAGTCCAGAAGTAAGTGAGATCCTCTTACTGCATTTCATGTGTACATGTACCAAACCAGATCAGCAGTAACCAGGTCTGGATTTTTCTATCAAATAATGTGATTTAAAAAAAAAAATAAAAAACCAAAACAAACCCAAAATCTATTTACATTATCACTTTATATAATTTACTCTGAGCAAGCTAAGTCAATTTTGACATTGTGAGAGAATTTCTCATTACAGACCTAGTAAAATGAGGCTGGAAAGGGGAACAATAACTTGCCTGCTGTGAAGGCTGGTTTTACATTGGCACATTCTAAAAATTGTTTCTAGTTAAAATTGGTATTGGTAAACCTTTGTATGAAACTCATAATGGGCTGACAAACCACAATTTCACAGATCTCATAAGAATCATTGTTTATTTTCAGACGTATAAAGGTCCACTTAGCTGGCATTAAGTGCACAGAACAGGAGAAAGAAAAAGTATCTATCACTATCCTTAAATTTATTTCTAAAAACCATTATGTGCAACCAGCAATAAAATAATGTTTTTGGTGCACAAACCTTAACTGGTTATAATCAATTTTCTATCTGTGACAAAGACAAGGGCTGAAACTGTCTCTTTCTGAAAAAAAAATTTATTCCAAAGTTATTTCCAATGTTCTGTATTTAAAACAGACACTATAATCAATGTCCAAAATGCTTTTGCAAGCTGATATTGGTATAATTGTGCATCCTTAGAAGTACAGAGAAGTGCTTTAGATTCAAATCAGTAGAGCATTTTTAAAGCTGTGCTGAACTCAACAAATGGAACGGCCCTACTGGCTGCAAAGACTTTACTCATCTATTCAATATCAGTGTTGAAAGTGTGTTGCTGCACCACATCACTGCTTTTAAAATAGACAAGGACAGCTTGCAGATTAACCTACTTTGGCAGGTTTGAATTCTGAAAAATTCCCTATGCTGTACAAGCTGTTCTTTGCTTACAGAATTAATCTGCAGATAATAAAAATAGGCTTTATTAAAAGGAATGCCATTTTCCATAAATTACATGTATTTCCATAAATTCCATGTATTACCAAAAGGAAACATACAAACCAAAAACTGCAAACAATGCAAATCTAACTATGCCGTTACACCAAGTAGCTATCTATGAATTAATTACAGCATTGGAGAAATTAAACTGTACCAGTCTTGGGAGTGCCATGCCAGTAACTGAGCAGACAAGTTTGACAGTCTGCCCGTAATGAATGTAGCCATCTCTCACTGTGAATTCTTCTCCTTCCGATTCATCATCATCCACTGCGTGAAAAAAGAATTTTCACATTATTTGTTTCAATAACTGTTTTCCTCAATAGGAAGAACATTTAACATCATGCTGTTACACCAAATACACACAGAGTAACAAAACAAATCTGCATATGGGCAATAAATATGGAAGAAAAAATGCAAGACACTTTTTTTGTGGGGATAGAGGGAGGGAGGGGGGAAAAAAAATTGCTTCATTTTTACTTACGGAGGTGAATGTAAAATGCTCCCCACTGTTGTGAACTTGCATGGAAATTACCACCTTCTACGTGCAAATATCTGGTGCTAACTGTTTGGGATCGAAGTCTATTAAATAGTGCCACTTTTGTCCCTGACGCAATACATACTGCAAGGAACACATACAGACTTGAGATTATAAAATTACTTCATTATTACATAGAAAAGGAACAAAATGTCACAAATACAGTAAAATAAACTGATGAATACTGGAAATCAAAATAATCCTCAACAATCTGTCAATTTAGAAAATATTTATATTTGTGACAAGACTAAAAAAAAATCAGGAAATTACAAGTGGGAAACATACACAGTGGTTGTTCTCCGTGCCAATTCACAGAATTTTGCCACTTAGCCAAATAGGCCAGTGCTTGCCAGATGAAAACTCCTTCTGTTTTATAGTTCTCCAACTGATTATTTAGTTTGCCCTTGTGAAGTACTGAGACAATTTTCAGTGATCATTTGAAGTATATTTGAAGTATAAAGAAAAATTATTCTTCGAAATGACAATCAGTTGAAAGGAAGACAGACAAGACTATGTAAAATTGTAACCATGCAACTTGAAATTTTCTCAGATTTGAACTTACTTATCATTCAAGAGAGAGAAATTGTAAGTCTGTTCCCCTAAAAAAAAATCATCAACTAGCATTTTGCCATAAAAATGGGCATGTTTCTTCTACTTGGTTCATATTTACTATCGAAGAATGCTTGGTTCATATTCACTGTCAAAATTATCTGTCTGAATACAAAGTCAACAGTGCATACTCTGAGCCCATGGGTGGGAACTGCACAGCAACAGATTGCCTTTAGTCATGTGGCAAGCTAGCGGCCCCGAGATCCACATTCCATAGGTGAATGGGTTCCAGCCCAACACAGATGGAAGAGCCTTTTAAAGCACTAGTGAAGAGAGAGAAAAAAAAAAAAACCAGAACAAAACAAAACCAAACAAAAAAACAAAACAAAAACAAAACCAAAAAACCAACCAAACAAACAAAAAGGTATCTCTTCAGGTGCTCCAGTGGTATGCAGGCAAAAACTCTGGAGGAAAAGCAAAAATGCTGCCAATTACACATTAGCACCAGAGATATCTTTTGTTGAAAAACATGGAAAGCAAATAAATCTGGGTGAAATACCACCATGCAGATTTCTTAGATTTCTTAACCAATTACTTAAAAGGAACCATGCAGAACATACTAAAAATAAAATCAACATGATAATGGCATGAGACAGTAATAAGGTCACTGTGATGTGATGAAGTACAGTTTGGATAACATGAGGCTACTTAATTATCACAATCTGACAGCTATCACTTGAACACTGATCAAAACATCCTAAACACCAGCTTATGGCATCTTAAGAGACCCTAACAGCTTAGAAAGCTGAGGTAGAGCATTCTTTATACATTTGTCTCTAAGGATTCACTCCTCAAAATTTTTTTTTGGTGAACCTTTTTTAATTTACTAAATAATTAACTGTGCCTGCACAAAACTCAAGAGTTTAATATATTCATATTGGAATACTTTAAAATACACTGATGTGTACAGTTCTGAAATACATCCAAAAAAACCCAGAAACTGAAAATATCATTGTACTTACTTCATAGTCAGACCTCAGAATACACAATTAAAATTAATAGGAAATTAATTGCTGCTGCATAAAGAAAAGAACTGTAAAATACTTACAGTCTGCATTTTTCAGTGACTGTTTCTTTTTAGAAGGTTTGGAGATGACTTTGATCCGTTTACTGAGGAATACACCGATGTCATCACTATTGCCATAGAACATTTTTACTGATAACATGAAGTGCTTTCTCTTGTCTGAGTCTGATATGTATAATGTCTTAGCAGTGCAATAATTCTGTAAGTGAAAACATACCATTGTTTCTTCTTTCAAGCCAATTCAGTTCATGAATCTACGTATATTTAATTATGCATAAAATATGAAACCTGATGTAATAGTTCATAAAGCAGTTCAGAAACTGCTTTTTCCATCTCTTCCATATCATTATCTTTTGTGACTGCTGTTTAGCTGTGTGAAGTTTATCACTCACTAAAGACCCTTACCAGGACTGGAAAACAGATGATCAGAGACTCTAGCTGTGTCAAAGCCATCTCCGAGTAGCTAAGAGCACTACTAAAAATGACATCTGAGTAGAGCTATACAGGCAGTACACTGAGCATGCACATGAGGCTGCCTGTACAGAAAAAGTGTTGAGCCTAACATTTTTTTGAAGGATGGGAGATGATTCGGTTTTGAAACACTAGAAATTTGCTTTCAGCTAAGTGTTTAAATTAGGTGACAACAGGAACTTCAGAGGAAAAAAAAAGAAAAACTCAAAACCAACTTTTATTATCCTTTTACTATTCATCAACATACGAAGTCTAAGTAGACTGCACTAGAAGTATTAGGTAGCTATAAAATACTGGTTAATAAAACCACCAGCTAAAATGAGCACACATGATGCCTGTTGTAGTCCAACTGTTTAAGTCATCACACGTTTTTTAAAAAAATCTTGTAGGAATTTTTCACATATTAAAAAAAAAAAATCTAAATCTTAATTGTAAAGGGACTTAAAGACCACTTCTAGCTGCAGATATTGTTCAGATACTTTCCCAATGAGATTATCCATTCATGCACACCAGACAGGGGGACATGGAGTGTTGGCCAGAAACCTTACTTCAGTTAACCATTGATGCCTACCATTAACCTAACAGTTTAGCGACTCGGAATCAACAACACACAGAAGAAAGGTTAAGTACCCTGGTTAGGATTCCACGAGACAAATACACCTATCCAACTGTCCTACATATTTCTGAGAGACATTTTAAAACTACTTATGTAATACTTGCTACAGCGTAACAAACGTTCTCAAAAACAAGCAAGGGTATTCCTTGAAATATACACCATGTAGCTATGCTATCTTTGGCAGTAGGTAGCATCCTTTGCAATTTGGTTTATTAGAATTCTTCTACCTTTCCTTCCAAGTTCAGCTGCTGCATTTCTTGGTCACTGTTTCCTATTCCAATGAAGGCGCAAGGTTGTGACTCTTGCTCAGTGCAACCATCTCGTTCCATTTGCTCTTTTTTTTTCTTCCATCCACTGCCCATAAGATACACACATGGAGGAGGACAAAAGAACCTGAAAATGAAAAATGCATTATGAGATTATGCATGGCTTTCAAGAAAATTGAGGCAGAAACCTGTGTGTACCAAAAACTCTCTCAGCCCATTCACACTCTGCATTCAAGTTCACACACGCACATCCTTCATTTGCCTTAAAGATTTTTCTAAAATGAAAATCAGAAAGAGAACAAAGCAAGGAAAATCAGCATGAGATGCTCTGTCACCAAGTATCTTTCCAGTTCAATATACCATTGGAAAGAGCCTGCATCTCTATAAAACAAAAATGCTTTCTACCCTTAACAAAGATACCCTCAAAGAAAGTAAAAAGGCCTTAAAAGCAATGACAGACAGTGTTTTGCTTTTGTAGGTGCTTAACATGATGCAGCAATTAATGCCCACAGAACTGTTCCACTATTTAATTTAACAGACAACTGCTGACCACAATTCCTAAACATTTAGTGTTTCATCATTAGCAAGGAGGGAGTCCATTCTGTCCAAGCACCAGCTCTTTTCAGGTTTAAATGGAATAGAGGGTTTTACATCTTCATCAGTAAAAGCTACGACCTAGTCTTTAACAGCACTGCCTGAAACCAGTCCTGATGCTACTTAAAGCAACATGTTCAAACCTAAATGCAGCATTATAATACAATGTATGAGTCTTGAAGTCTTGACAAATTTTTAAAACACTAATCTTAATCAGTTTTGGGTTTAGTTTAGTCAACAACTGCAGTGTTTTTATCATCATTCAGTTAGGGTCTGGAGAATAAGTCCTATGAGAACACCCTGAGAGAACTAACTGTGAGTGTTTAGTTTGGAGAAGAGGAGGCTAAGGAAAGACCTTATTGGTCTCTACAACTACCTGAAAGGAGGCTGTAGTGAGGTGGGTGCAGCCTCTTCTCTCAAGTAAATAATGACAGAACTAGAGGAAATGGCCTGAAGTTGCACCAGGGGAGGTTTAGAACAGATATTATGAAGAATGTCTTTACTGAAAGAGTAGCCAGGCACGAGAACAGGCTGCCCAGGGAGGTGATGGGGTCACCATCCCTGGAGATATTAAAAAAACGTGTAGACACGGCACTTCAGGACGTGCTCTGGTGGGATGGGCTTTTTTTTTGTGTGTGTTTGGGTTTTGTCATTGTGTGGTTTTTTGTGGTTGTTTTGTTTTGGGGTGTGTGTTTGTTTTGTGGTTTTTTGTTTTGTTTTGTAGACAGTTGGAAACAGTCATCTTAGAGGTTTTTTCCAACCATGACACTTATGTGATTCTGTGTAAAAAATAAATAAATAAAAAATAGCCGAATAAGTAGATCCAGTTCACGTAGCTAAAGAGGCATGAATGGGGACGACAAGGATAACTGAAAAAAAGCTTTTAATTATTCTGTTTCTTTCAAATTGGAGAGTAATGCTTAACTTGGCACTTCCAAAGTCCAGAGACAACAATGACCTTATACAGTTATGTAGGTAGGATTTTGATTTTTTTTATTTTTATTTTTACATTTGGCTAGGGACAACTGAATTCATGAACTATATCTATTAAATACCACATAAACTGCAGCTAGTGGAAAACAACTTCAGTATTAAAATCAAGCCTAATACATTTCTTTATCTTACCTATTCAACAAAATTATCTTTATTTCACAGAAATAAAATGCTCTTTGAAGTAACAATTCTTACTAGATAAAACCAAGGTCCTGAGCACATAGCCACATATTAATAATATGCAAAAATTAAAATTCCATATAAATAAATACAAATATTTGTAATCATTTCAGTTAATGCACACAGTTAATCTATGTTCTTTGTTGCAGAAACAAAAAACTTTCACTGCCATTCCAAATGTCTCAGTAGTTATGATAATGCTCAAAAATTATCCCTTGCAGGCAAAAGAAACAAACAAACAAGCAACACACAAAACAAAACAAACAAAAAAAACACCCCCCCCCAAAAAAACCAAAAAACCACCCAAACAACAACAAACTAAAAACATTTCTATCTTGCCAATAAATCCACAGTGAAAATTTTTCACTTAATTTCGCTCTTTTTAAAAGCTCAATAAAACTGAAGATATGCCAATATGCATGCAGCTTAAATATCTATGAACACCTTTCAAAAGTATCATGTTCTGGTTTGAAAAAAGGCTGCCTTTAAAAAGAGGATTTGTAGAAAGTAGCTTGCTATGTGACATTGAATAATCTGGATGTTTGACAAGCCCATTAAATCAGTGAAAATGCTCCTACAGATTGCTGTTAAAACTTAGTAATGTCTAAACAGAGACAAATGCTCCATTTCCTCCATTATGATAATCCATTTCAGCACAGACATCATAATTCTTTGCTCCTTTTATTGCCTTCACATTCTGAAGCACAGAAATTTTAATAACTATGGAATTATGAATTAACAGAAAGCCACTTGTATGTAGATGCAAACTATTCAAAGTTTAACAACTACCATTTTTTCATGTGCTTATTGCCTCAGTTTTAACTATTTGTTTTATTCTTTGGAGTCATTATGGGACAGATGAAGGCTCCAGATTTTTTTTTTTTTCCTTCTTTCAATTGAAGATGCAGAACACAGAGAACCAAGGCAACAGGTAGAAACTGGACAACTTGCCAAGCAGATGTTTCGTGGTGGAACTGTCAGCTTCTGAAACTACACAATAAACTACCTCATAAATAAAATTTAACACTTTCCCAGTAGTAACACAAGAGAATAATTCTACCAGTCCTGCTATGAATCATAAAGCTGAATTTTATAGTTATCTGACATTAGAGTGGGTTATTGTAACTTTATTACTGTAAGAATAGCCCCGAGATCAAAAAAAAAAATCACCATTAATAGAAAGAGTAAGCAATAATAAGTGTTATCAAACAGCACAGTGTGGATAGCCTTTTTCTCTTACTATTATGCATTTTGCTTCTTATCTTCTACTAGGTGATCTCTGTTCTAGGTGAATGGAATTAAATCCAGTTGTCAACCAGTCATAAGTGGTGTTTCCCAGGGTACAGTGTTGGGGCCTTTTCACTTTAGTATCTTTATTAAAGATCTGGATGACGGGATTTGAGGGCACCCTCTGTAAGTTTGCAAATGACATGAAGCTGGGCAGAAGCACAGATCTGCTTGGGGGTAGGAAGGCTCTTCAGAAGGACCTAGACAGGCTGGATTAATGGGCCAAGGTCAGTGGTATGAGGCTCAGCAAGGCCAATTGCATCGTCCTGCATCTGGGTCACAACAACCCCAGGCAATGCTACAGGCTTAGGGAAGATTGGCTAGACAGCTGCCCCAGCTAGACCTGGGGTGTTGGTTAGAAGCTGGATGAACATGAGCCAGCAGTGTGGCCAAGATGATCAATGTCATCCGGGCTTGTATCAGAAAGAGTGTGGCCAGTGGGACCAGGGAAGTGATCACTCCCCTGTAGTTGCACTGGTGGGTCTGCACCTTTGAATACTGCATTCGGTTTTGGGCCCATCACTACAAGAGGACATTGATGTACTGAAGCGTGTCCAAAGGGTGATGAAGCTGGTGAAGAGTCTAGAGAACAAGCCTTTTAAGGAGTGGCTGAGGGACTTGGGGTTGTCTAGCATGGGAAACTACCTAAAAGGAGGCAGTAGGAAAGTGTGGGTCAGTCTGTTCTCCCACATAACAAGTAATAGGACAAGCTTCTGAACTCTCAAACTCAAATGACAAGATCCTTTCGATGTTAATGGATATATCCCACTAATTTTCTTCTCGGTAATAAGCTATTTCTAAGAAGGAATTTATGCACAGACCAAAAATTAGTATCAACCTTTATTGACAAAGCAATTATTTGCAAAATAAGAAACCAATCCCCTTGTATTCCACATAGGCACAACATCATAAAGCAAACATCACACATTTACCTTTTTCCTCACGTAGGCTTGTACTTATCTTACTGGTTAGAATACAGGAAAAAAAAAAATCCCCCACTTTTTTCCTATCCTTTTTCATTTCAGCTTTATTCTAAAACAAGTCCTTTGAATAACTATGGCCACTAGATGGCAATGAAGGTCTAAGAAATAAGTTTTAAGTCATTGATGAGGAGAAAACAAGCCACAACAATTGAAGTTCTCTTTTTAAATTAGAACAGAGAAAAACCTTAGAAAACTAAGACTTGTTGAACAAAGAAGGAAAGAGCCTAGACATTCACAATGTGAATGGGTTTTCTTATGTGTCAGCCTCTTACCCTTCAGATATAGAAAAGTACAGATTCTCAGAGCTTTTTACTTGATATTTGCAAACCTAGGAACTCATATATAGGAGAGATTAACTATGTATTTTCTATTCAGTATAGTTGTGAGTAAACCATGAGTATCCTCATATTTCTAATTTTCACAGAGGATTAAAGAAAATGTCTTTGATATGTACAAAATAACTGCTGGGAAACAGGTTATTTCATTAATAAAGCATTTCCAATGTAAATAAGAATGTAAATTTGTATGAGAGGATGGCTTTCAGATTAACTATAAAGAAAAGAGAAAGTCAACTTCCCAACACAAGTAATTTAGGTAAAATAATTTCCAGTATTACTGATGGGAAATAAGGTAGGACAATGTTTGGTGGAACAAATGAAAATACTCTTCCTTCATCCTCTGATTTACAAGGCCTATGTCTCTTATTTCTTTAACCACAAAACTGAAGTAAGACTGAGTAGGAGGTAAAAAAACCCCAACTTGTAATGCGTTAATCTGACCTACAGTAAAAAGAAAATTATGTTGAAGGGACAGACAGCTGTGTCTGGTTCTTTTGAGCTTGTTCAGAATTTTCAGTATAAGAAGTAATGGTGGAAAATAACGTAGGATGTAATTTCCTCACTGGATTTAAAACATATTCTCTTAATACCTCTTTTCTATGCCACGAGCAGATAGGTAATTCCTTGCTGAATGAGTAGTAAAAGAACACAGTACATTCTTCCATGAGGTAAACACCTAACAACATGATTTAAAAACCATGTGACATCTGTTAGGGATCAACTCTGTGAGCTCTTTCATTACTGGAAGTATAACAACCAGAAATTTCTTCCTGGACAAAACCTATTCCACACTTCTTACAGTTGCACAATGAGATGCACATTCAGTGCTTCCTACTCACTGTTTCCTACTAAAGGGACCGAACCAGGGTAACATTTAGGGATACTGGGTCTGTGTAAATCATGTAGTTATAGCATCTCTCTCTACAACGTTTTGTTGTGGACTACCAGTTTCTCAGAAGAGGCTCTCTGTGATGCTCCTCCTATGCATCTTCCAAGAATTTGTGATCAGTGTAATTAAAACTATGGGCAGTTTTAAATGAACCTAACACAGGGACTGCTATTAGCCAGGAGAAGTCAGAGGATCAGTCTCCAAGGGTGTCTCCATAGTGCCTTCTTACACTATAATTTCATAGGCCGCTCAAGTGAGGAAAGACCATAGTATTACCAACCTCATGTTAGACTCCAGACTCAGTAACTCAGTACAGTAAACACAAGCAAGCTGTTACTCATCTATTCTGATACATCTCTTACATCAGACCAACTGGAAACTGAACATTTTTCCATGGCAAGAAAACCAAGCTGAGATTTGTCTAAGGATGCTCTCCTTTATTCCAAATGACTTGAAGGGAAGAATAAGATAATTTCTAGTGGCTTCTGAGTCTTGACTGCAACAAAGAGAGGAATAGGTTAAGCCTTTGGCACCTGGAATATTTTTTAAATCAATCACTGGAGACAATGATATTTCTTCAATCTCTTCAGTGAATTCAGGACAAACAATACAGAGAAGATACAGTACTTCAAGTAGAGAAGCTACTCTAAACTGGACTTGCCAGGAAGCAAGGAGTAGAAAATAAAATAAAATCAGTTCGTGTCATTGCTATCTAGTTCTGATGCATTCAATATTGTTTTCAAACCACAGGGGTTTGTTCACAAAGGTTTGCTTTCTCAGATCATCCAAATCATCCATGCGTCTTTGCCTTCAAAAGGATCTAGAAGCTTCTACCAGCTAGTTTTATGTTCTGAGTGACGTTAGCAGGTAAGCTTTTCCTTTGTACCTGTTGATCAATTCCAAGTTGGTTAAGGCCAGAGTTGTGTTTGTCAGTCACCTGCACTGCTCCGAGATGAAACTGCTCAGCAGTCTTCTCTCCTTCTCAGGAGCTGAAAGAACTAACAACATCCACTAGAGAACTCAATACAACAACAAACAAATGAGCAATCAATAGGTGCTAGAGTGCTGAGGATGAAGCAGTGGAGCTATGAGAAAGCCCTGGAAAAGTCTGTGCTCTGAATAACAAGAGCATTAACCAGAAGGCAGGCACACTCACTTTGTGAAGGGACGTATCTGAGCAGAAACTACAGGAGCTCCTTCACTAACAGAAATCAACCAAGATAGACCATTATCAGGCTAATCAGTAGTGATAAAGTCAGAACAGCATGTAATCCACAAATACCACTCTGGTTCACAGGCTTTGATGAACTATGATTTGGAATGCAAAACACTTCAGTCCTTTAAACTGTTGAATGTTCACACTGTTCAGACATCAAAGAGAGAAGTCTTGGTGAATGGTAAATATGGAAAAAGCATGAGAGGCACAAGCCAAACATCCACACTCTTCAGGACTAAAAGTCACCTGAGTCTCTTTCAGACTCTGAAAGATGACAGCCATCCAACAGGGAACATCACCCTAAACCGTGACAGTCTTAAATTCAACTAAAGTCCATCCCTGAGCTTCTTACCTCCTAGCTTCTTTGCTAAGCCAAACATTAACTTTGGGAAAGCAAGGCTAATAAGTAGAGTCCGCTCACAAAAAGAAGCCTTCTTTTAGTACTGTTATTTAGGGACAAGTATCATGAATACTCCCAAATTAACTCAGAAAGTCTCCATCTATGTGGCAACAACCTGGAGTTTCATTTCTCTGAGGCCTGTTTAAACCAAAGCAGACTACATGAGATCTGCACCATCTACACTGAGTTTTTGACAGCATATTTCACCATCTGCTAAGCCTCATCAAAACACTGAAAGGTAGTTATTGTGCTAGCCTTCTAATTATGCCATGCGAAGTTTATGAATAATAAATATTTTCCATGGTATCACAACAAACAAGGTTTAAACACTGGAACAAAAATGGCTGATTGTTTAGGGGCTTTTTAGGTTCTATATTTACTTTAAAAAGATGTGTCAAATTTAAGATTGAATTCCTTTTGTAATTTGAATTCTTAGTTACAAAGATAGTACATTTTAAGTTACTCTTTATGGTTCAAAAATTAATCATATATCCATGACATAAGGAAGACCCATGGAAAAAATGAAATTTCCCCATAAAATGAGGTATGAAATAGGCTTCTGTCTATCAAGTAGATGTATGCAAAACAACTCACTTCAGAAATGCTATTAATGGTATTTTATGTTAAAAAAAAATTGTAAAAACTTGATTAGGCTGCATAAAGCAGCCCTAAACCTTTATTAATATTGCTCAGTCCAGCAATATGAAGAACCAAAGGGCATGTTCTGCTTTGAATAAAAGAGAAGCAATTAAAAAAAACTCAACATCTCCCCCCAAAATCTAAAAAAAAAAAAAAAAGTGAGATGTTAACTCGTTTCATTTTTCAGTTTCACTAAGTACCGTAGGGTACACATAGATCCAAGGATTTAATAATCAATATTTTTCTTTACGCTGATAACAACAGGACATGGTTGCTGATGCTAACAGTCTGGGAGCTAGCAGAACAGTATCAGAGACAGTCTGGATGGTGCATTAAAATGTAAGAAAAGCCAAAATATTTACACTGAAAAATGAAATCTTAGTATGTATTCCAAGCTTTCATTTCATATCCATACCAGAATGGCAATCACTTCACCTCCATATTATAACAAACACCCAACCATTTTCAGTCCTGGTTGTCTTCTGCAAAGCTCTGAAATTCTGTACACTCATTTGACACGCTTCCATTTTTCAGGAAGTGAATCCAAGATGCTTTTCATGAACAAATGCCATTGCGCTAAGATAGGCAACTGAATGGCACCTCATAAAATCTGTACTGGTGAAAGAATACCTCGTGTTCCAGGTAGCAATCCTTTCAAGCTTTGAGAACTAATGACCAGTTTACCAAATATTACCAATACTTAAGTAATCTATGTGCCATAGTGACTTTAACAGCATCAAATGAAGTATACGTATATATTCAAGGTAACAGGAATTTATGGCCATGCCATGAAATACACATAGGAGCTTTCAGAATCTGCTAGCTAATAACAATCTAAAGCTTTGCCCTGCATTCTTCAGAAAGCTTACAGAAGTTTTCCAAGCAGTAATATAACTTCTAACAATCAAAATTACAGACTTGATCTTTTTATTTTCTCCCCTCTTTTGATGCAATTTGTTCTCCCAATGGCATCGCTGTACTGACACAACACAGCTTCGTGAAATGTTCCTGCCCTCATAAGCTGCTCTGGTGCCAGAAGAACAGACTGAAGTTAGAGATACACTGCTTAGAAAGTCACATTCGTATCTGCAGGCACACCCCTCATTTTGGGGAATAATATCCTCAACTCATCTGAGTGATGAGTTAATTATGCAAGTCTTAAATGACAACACAATCCGAGAAAGTAACAAGCAGAGGTCCCCACAATGCCATGATTTATATATTTTTGGCTGTTGAGTTTGCTGCATAGGGTTAAAGTTATCATTTACCGCATCACAGCCCTGTTGCATTTAAGCGTGGCAGTGAGCAAGAGGGCTCTATAGCTATGCAGCAGTTACAAGGCACACGTGTCTACTTCCATGCCCTTCCTCCTTCCTCTTTCACTGACTTCCCATTTCAGAAAGGTCTAAAAAGCACTTTCAGTAAAAAAAAATTGCATAGAGCTGCAGAACCTGGACACTGCCCAAGAGCAAGGGCTTGAGACATTGACTAACAGAAAATATGACACAGTGAAAGACAAATACTCGGGCACAGAATACTGAAGAACAGTTGAAAATATAGTCTGCATCTGTGATTCACAGACATAAGGAAGTGTAATTCAGACTGTCAGCAATGAACAGAGAACTCTGCAAGGCTTAATTTGAACATTTCTGCTTTCTAACTCTTTCACACATAAATGTTAGAATTTCAAATCTCAGGAAACTGTAAAAAAGCATAATGATGTAACAGGAATTACACAAGAGTGGTAGAAGAAAGGTTAAAACTTCAAAACTATTCATGTGCTGAATGTGGTCTTTTGTGGTGAACAAATACTAATAACTCAAAAGTATCTAAAACCAAACCAAATACTGTGCTATTTATTTTAGTAAAATTTAAGGTGCAAAAGTATCATCTGTACTCAAAGAAAATTCCATTTCATCATGGGAGGACTAGAGATCTGCATATGACCATCTTATTTGCTTCTATTAGTCATGCAATAGAAACATCACAGAGAAGACTGCAGGAAATTCACCTTTGCCTAAAGGGCACTCACTCTCACATTCTCCGTCCCTTCAAAAACTATCCATTCCTGTAACTTTTGATTTGTGTGAATGTTTATCATAAATATGGTTATGATTGACCTGCTATTCTTTTAAAAGCTATTAGAGATCTGATTTGGAAAAAATACCTTACTTAGGCTTAGGCTATTAATTTCCCTTTCAGATTAAATTGAAAGTACTCAAGAAAAAACTCCTCTAAATAGTAACTGTTAATCGTCTTGTTTACTCCAGACTTAATGTGGAAGATTTAAAATTAGAGCCATTTTAGTTCAATGGAAGAAAAACTCCACTCACAGATAGAGAACCTGTTGGTAGAAACAGGCACCATCACACTGAATGCCACAGATCTCCAGCATTCATTACGTAACTAAATGACTTATCAGAATACATTTTGGTTTACATTTCTTCAGACTGCAATGTAATCTGAGGAATTCTGCAATGCATTATGCACCAGACTACACACTATAGTTTCCCAGCCTGGGAACTGTAGAGGGAAGCCAGGAAAGAATAGGAACTTACCTTTTTTCATTTCCATATGATTTCTGTGCAACTTTTGCATGGAGTATTAGCACTGTTTGATCACCTCGCTCCTTTAGGTAATTTCGCATTGCTTCCCTAAAAATTGAGAAACAAAATAAGCTTTGAATGTTCTTTTGGCTTTGTTTATAATTGTAACAATCCAAAATTAGCTTTAAAACAACCAAAAAAAAAAAACCCCAAACCAAACACCAAATCGTTAAGAGTCAAGATGAGTTTCCTTTCCTTAAAATAATTACACAGGGTGTGTGGGGGGGAATTATCTCGCGTGAATCTATCAGTAAGAGTCCATGGTGATTTACAATTAATACATTTTTCCAGAAAAAAAAGAAAAAATGCTCGTGATGTAAAAATCATATCCATGTCAACCGCTACACCATATTCAGTAATTGATTTTATAAAGTATCATGCCACAAATATTTGATTAGAACAGTATTAATTAAGTGTTGTCTCCTTAATCAATTTAGTGTCTCATGATAATGACAAATTGTTCTGAAATTTTGTTTAAGCTATTAATTAAATCAAGGCAAAGTTTATTTAAAAGCTTTCTTTTGGTTGTGAAGATACTAAAGAAAAAGTTCCATTCTTTGGCTTGTTTCATCTAGTTTTCTAGGAAAAAACCTCCACTTCCTGCATAAATTCAGGTAAAAAAAATAATTTAATTAGATTTTCTATTGTTCATCATCACTATAATGACATATGTCATATAAAAGCTATAATTACCTCAAACACATTAACAGCAATTCCTTGAGAGAACAATACACCCTATCATTCTTCTGTTCATTAAGCAGCATGCCAAATTCAACACCCTAGGGTTTAGTTGTGTCGGAGTGCTGACAGGAACACTTCTAAGTCCCTGGATGAGCTTTTGCAGGTTGCATGGCCACCAATACACTCATCTTCAAAGTCAGCAACCAGAGAAATGAATTATGAATTTAACAGCAAGCTATACGAAGAGATGAAACCCTACAGAAGAGGAATTCTTTGGGTGTGTTTTATTTTTTGTGAACAGCACCCACCCGCTGAATTCCCTTTGGACAGTTCTAGAAAATCAAACATTTCCAGTGAAAAAAGATGGAAGATAAAAATCAGTAGTTTGTTGACATGACCTTTTGCAAAAGAAATCCCCACATAGAGTTTCACAGAAAAAACCAAGCATATTGAGGTAGGGGCAGGCTGGACAACAACAGCAATCCAGCTTTTCTAATGATGTTTTGTAAATTCTTGCATTTGTCACACCTGCATAAAAAAGTGAGCAGTGCGTTAGATTTTCTGTATAAACAGCAGGATGTAAGAGCAGAGCAAAGACTTGAATTACTGTTTTAAATTTGGACTAACTTGATCTATTTACATTTGACATTCGTAAAAGTGATGTTTATCCATGAAAGCACACAGAAGAATTGCCTCAAAGCGCACAGACTTTATTTACAACTGTTGTTTAAGAACTTATTTTAAACCACAAAACACAATTCACTGTGAAATTATTGTTATACATTTCATTATGATATATTAGCTGCATTTAAGTGGTTTAAAAACTTTTTATCTGACAATTTGAAATACTTTTATTAAGAGTACTGTCATACTAAATAAAGAACATCTGTCACACTAAAAACTTTTGACTTGACTGCCATTGAAGAAACTCTCATAACCAACAACCCCCACACAAAACTGCTAGGTGCTACCTAATGTTTACTTAGGATTGCATGGGGAAGAAATTCTGCCTTTTCTACTGGTCTGTTGCCACAGTTGACTTGTATAATCCAAGCTCCTAGGAGAACTAGGAATGTTGCCCTCTGACCCCTCCCACTGATAAACACATAACCATTGCAGTTCTTAAACAACATTTTTCATGACTGAACCTTAAAATTCTCCACAAAGGTAGTACTATTATAGTTTACATTTAAAAACTAGTACAGTATGAACAAAGTAGCATTTTGCTGGAGTTTGCACAATGATGAATAGATTATTCACTGGAGTATTAGACAAACAGGACTAAAAAAAAGCAGAGTCATTTTCCAATAATAGAATTAAAAGCCTTTAAGGATTCACAGTTTTACTTTATAGCATTACATAAAGAAATCCTACTCTTAAAAATTTGTGTGACAATTTTTTCTGTTTCAGCACTCTTCTCTTCTGAGGGAAAAAGCTGCTTGTTTCCAGCCTCTATTAGTATACAAAAGCATTACAAGCAACTGCTTTGAAGGATAGTTAGCAGTTCCCAGATGCCTACCCTGAACTTAAAGGAAAGAGTACCTGGCACATCTAGTAGCTAAAAATCCCGTGCATGAACTTTAGTCACTATACTAAACAGAAAACTCAGTTAAAAGACCTTATACTGAATAGTCATTATTTTTGTTGTTCTTAAAACATAGAAGGTCAAGCCTATCGATTACTTCAAGGTGATACAAACAGGGTTATTGCTCAAGACAGAAAACAGTTCATTACTTAAAACTTAGTATCTTTAAATGTCCGTGAAAACAGGCAGACCAAGAGAAAATGACAATGTTCAATTACTTATAAGTCAGTACAGATCAATTCTGCGTTGAGATGAAGTTTAATACTGACACAGGCTAACCTGAAGTTTATCCAGAAATGCAATGAGGCTGGTATCCCCAACACAAAATGTAAATGCTTAGTCCCCCATGTGCACCATGAGGTGTCATAATTTCATTCAAAACATAAGCAGGCCAAAATGACAGTGAGTTTCCATGTCTTTATACAGCACTATTACCACACAAAACTATTAAAAAAAAAAAAGTACATCTTTTGTACTTCAAGCACACAGTGTATTTTAAACTCAGTAGCTACTTCAAATCGGCAGTTTGTGGCACAGAATAATAAATATTTGCATAGACTGTGTTACAACAGCTAGAAAAAATGGTGACTACTTAAGAGCTGCTAGTATAAATACTTCCCAGGCAGACCAGGAGCAAATCAGACACAATACTGCAGTGACTCTAAACACTTTTAAGAATGGATTGACTCGATGGTATTATTTGATGCTATCGCTGATTCTTTAGGTTTCACCAAAAATTGGTTGTGCACTCCTTGACAGCACTTAAGTTTTTTTCTTACCTGCTGCATGACAACAGTAAGACAATAGCTGAATTTTGGCAGTAAAAAGTGTTATTTTACATGACCTCAAAAGACACTTTTTTACATAAGAAATCTAGCTCATTCTTGGTGATTTAACAGTAAGCAGACATACAACCTACTGAATAACCTACAATAACTGGTATGTGAATTCAACACCATTTCTTAAAAGGCATTTTGAGTATCTTATTAAAAGTAAGTGACTGACTGTTCAACGTTTTACATCTGGCTGCTGACTGCATACAGTAACTTAGAATCTTTGATATTTAAAATTCTAGGATTAGCAAGCCACAATTTTAACTTAGAAATCCTTCTGAGAATGAAAAGGGTAACTTTAGAAAACTGTGAAAAACAGAACTACTTTAATCATTACCTGGTGAGCCGTTTCGGTTGAGGTCGCTCTCCAAATTTCCTGAAAAAAAGAAGTTGTTATTTTTTTAAACAAAAGGTTTTAGTCACAATTGTACAGCGAATACCACCCCAATGTTACAATTTTTGAAAATGTATTGGAATTTGATGTCTTTTCTTTGTAATTTCCTAAACAGATTACTATATAAATATCAGCCACCTCCTTGCAGCAGCTTTTCCCACAATAGCAGAGCCTTTTTTTTTTATTTGGAACACTATATAACTTTCTTTGATAATGGGACATTTACTTTCTTTCTGAATTGCTCTTGACAAGTTTAGATATCACAAGTATGTAAATAACCACAAGATCTTAGCCATAGCATTGACCAGAAATGCCAACAAAAGCAGTTATTATCAACATACAGAAATTAACAGACTTCTCTCAGAGCTGACAAATCACAGAAAATGTTTCCCATCAGGACAATTTCTCAGAAAGACTTTACAAAAAGGATGACAACGGATTTCATACATACTGGTACGGAATTATAGGAAAAGTCTCTCTTGTGGACTGTAGCCAAGCATGATCGAGAAACACCCTGCTATACACTTAATGGTTTTTTAGCCCTAAAGTGTTATGAGACAGCTGTATTTCTTTCGGTGCTTTAACACTGTTCTTGAGAAAGGGTACACTCTTTACACTAGGTTAAGACTTTCCACAAAAGTCTTTATTTACATAAGAGACTGAATTTACACAGGGTGTAAACATTTTCATTAACAAAAACATCCCCAGATTAAACCAAAAGGGTCAGGTACGAGACCTGAAAAAAGGGGCCGTACCCAGCAATATACATCTGCAACGAACATCTGCTCAACCTGGTAAGGAACCATAGCCACAAGCTAAAAATGAGGACAAAGAAAAATAAATATGGTGGGTTTAGCTTAGCACCTTTCTATCTAAAAATAAACTGAAGGCACAAGAGACTGTGCTTCTGTTGCCAGAGTTCGTAAATGCCTCTTCAACTTGCTGAACTCTCTGATAAGTGGGCTAATCTTTCCCTTTATGCTTCCTGGATAGTTAAAGTCCTCTCCTAATATTGCCCCCCAGCACTGATGGAGGCTCCCTGGGACAACTAGAAATTGATCATTAAATGATGTGACAAGAAATTCCCATTTGTGCAGCATATTTGTCCCGAACTCTACAGCAACCGGTGGTGGAATTTGATACATTCTAATTGCATTTGAGTAATTCTAGAAATATACAGAGTAAAAGTACATAGTTATTGCAATTTATATAGTTAAGCAGAAGAGTATTCTCCTGAAAAGACAACGACAAAAAACATTCAGCAAATTTTGAAGTTATTTTTCAAGAACCTCAGGTTGCCCACTGTACGTGGAGGAATGGAATAAACAATTTTAAGGTCATTGGACACGTACTTAATTTCTATTTTTCTCTGTGTTATGTATCACTGCATTGACATATTAGTGATGTAGAAATGTCACCAGAGAACCCAAACAGCTTTGCAGTTTGTCAGCTGGAAAGTTATGTCCCAAAGCCTTTCTGCTTCTACCACTTATCTTTTCAGGATCTGCCTAGCTTCGTCTCCTGAGCACGCCCTGTGCCTCTGACTTTCCCTGGATAACAGTGAGTAGGCGTGCATAGCCCACCTCTCTGGTACTATATACACAGTTACTATTCTCCCCTGAAGACCTAGGATCATTACATCTGGCAGAGGATTCACCTGCCCGTGTGACTCACTGACTAGACAACAGATTACCTTTAAGCAATATTCTGCAGACAAACAATATCCCTATAGATTAGCTGCCTGATTTTGAGTAGAACTACAGGCTTTGTTTCAATCCCTCTGCACATTTTAATTCACCATGAGGAAAAAAAAAAAAAAGAAGAGGTGCCTGTTTTGGAGCAAAGGAGACATTATGTGCACCACATTTGCTTGTACTGTGGCCAACAGATCTAATCCAAGATGAGGACACAAGTACATCAGAGACTGCATTAACACAAAAAAACTCAGACAAAATCTTGCACCTCCCTAAGGCAACATGAACTCATGAAGAACACTTGAGTGCAGTAAGTACATTCCCCTTGCACATACACTGATTGCTGCCTAAAAAGAGCTTTATTAACAAGGAGTCTACAGAAAACGGTTCTAATAAAGAAGGAAAAAAAAAAAAAAGAAAAAAGAAATAAACTAAAAAGAAATAAACCACATCTTTTTTTGTTAAGTCATATCCCAAATATATAGCACAGGAAAAAGTACTAAAAATCCCCCTTTTTCAGAGGCAGAGCTAAAGTACTGAGTCGTTGTGGAGATGCAAGTGTAAATGACCTCTGATCATCTGATGCTCAGTGAAGTACCTTTATAAATCACATGCCAGCTGTCCCTAGCTGCCTCCAACCAAAATGATGTCATTAATCTGTAATCAACTTGTGAACACAAATAAATGCTACCCTTAGTAATACGAACCTTCCAGAGACGATGCAAACTAAATTTGGTAGATCTTTTATTATTCATTCACATAGACATTAAAAGGAGAGGTAGAATAGAAAGTAATTACATATTTGGATTTACTGTCTCTAAATTAAATTCGGTTACTTTTTCCTCAATAATGTCATCTTGATGAATGACTGATGTTTACGTACCCCAGGCTTTGTGACAATGAAGAGCACTTTCCTATACCACCTTAAAATAATTTCAAAGATCCCATAAATGTTCTTCAAAACTCTAAGACGACCTAAAACCCACTCTGATTAGTGGACATTTTTACTGGAATAACTATACTTTAGGAAAAAAATTATGCAACTATGCTATAAATAGAAGTATTTATACAAGTGACCAATACATACAAGAATCAGACTGATTGACATTCTTGCACATCCAGTAAAAACCACCTCCCTAGCTCAACAGCAAAAGTTAAAGAAGTCATTGAAGAGTGATTTAGAATGTAATAGGAAACACAAATGTTACCATGTTAGAGCAGTATTCTGCCACACACCCACCATTCTGAAAACTGCCTGAAGTTCACTGAAAATGTATGGGGAAAAATGGCCCCTCAAAGTAATAAAAGTTACCACAAAAGTGACATCATCTAGTTCCACTGCCCCTGCTATGGGGAGGGCCACCTCCCACTGCAGCAGGCTATGGAAGGCCCCCATCCAATCTCATGTTAAACACATCCAGTGATGGAGCATCCGCAACTTCCCTGGGCAAGCTGTTCTAGTGTCTCACCAACCTCAAAGTGAGGAACTTTTTCCTAATTTTCCAAGTGGATGCAAAGGCCTAAGAGACTAATAAAACATACTCAGAATGTGAAAAGGAGACAGTTATTCTCTCTCTCACACAGAGGAATTAGGAAACATATGTAATATCTGAAAATTTCATTTTAGAATAAAAATAATTCTGTGGTCTACAAACAGTGTGTAAGTAAATTGTGAAACATACTGCTAGAAGACATTGTGGAAGCTGAAAGCACAAACGGACTCAAAACATTAGACAGAAGTCTGGTACAGAACTCCATGAGCTTCTATTAAGCATAATGACCTATTTCTTACAATCTTGTTCTCAGAATAAATAAATTATGTTCTACAAGCAGAAAAGAAGTTACTGGGAGGAAAAAAAAAAAATAAAATAATGCAGTGTCTATTTACCCTGCCATTCATACTCTTTCCTTAGCCATCCCATTACTGAAAACTAGTAGGCACAGTCTAAGGTCCAGTACTCCTATGAACCAGATATATTCCACAGCATATGCAACTGCATCCAGGATGTCAGACTTCCACTCACATTGCAAAATTCAAAATAAAAAATTTTCCTGTCTTATTTGTATAAAAAAGTGTCACAGGTTTCATTTAATGGTTCATCTGGATTATTCTTTCACATGATTGCAACCTGATGTTGCACTGAAAAGGCAACCTGAAGTACAAAAACTATCAGTAAATACCAAGTAGAAGAAAAGACTAAGAGGCTTTTTAATTTTTCTCATCTTAAGGCAGTTCATTTTAAGTACAAGAAACATATCATCTATGGTTTTGTACTGAATGACAGTCGTTGTACAAGCTATGACTGCTGTTATTTCAAACTTTCATATCTGACTGGCATGATGAAAAATGAGCCAGTTTAGACATTTCAAGGTTACCTGTCAAAGATTACAACATTTTTCTTGCGTAGATTTTATCTGGATTTTTTAAAATTTCTTTTTATATTCAGTATTTCTATTCCACCTCTTCATTTGCATCTTGAAAATATGCAGATTGATGGATAACAAAAATACACAGATGAGAAAACTAAAAAATGATCATAACTTCATTCCTATAGTGGTTATTAAGCAAGTCAAATACATATAATTTGAAATTTTATTTGTTAGTTTTATATGTCATTATATCTGAACACTCACAGAGTTCCTCTCCTGTTTTGTATTCATTTTACTATCCAAGACTAAGCACTGTTTCAGGTATACTGTATTGGAATTCTGGATATACAGTCGAGTCGTTTCTACCCACAAAACTAATTCAGTTCAAACTGCATTTTCTTTAGTATTTCCCAACACACTGCACTACAAACATCAGTGTGAACATTAGTCACACTGTGACCACTTGCTGTTGCAGTAAGTTATACTTGTTGTAATAATTTTTTCCTTGTCTTGTATTTTCTCCAACCACTAGTTTGTATTCTATTATTGCATATATTTTGTCTTCTGATGCCTAGCATAAATTAATTCCAGTCGCACATTTTGCACTGTTGGCATAACTTTTCTCCCACATCATGTCCCAAACCACTCTTCTTTTCAAGTCTATCCTTTTCATTTAGCTAGCCCTAGTTTGCCATTCAAACTTTTATTCGAATTTCTTTTCCCCATTCACAGACTAGGAAGTGAACATACTCTCTTTCTTTTTACATCTCTACTGCCCCTCAAGTAACTATGGAAATGAACAAGTGCAGTAACATTAACCGTACAAATACACTGCCTAGTTTTGCTCACATTTTTAACATTCTCAGATTAGGTAAAAACATGACACAACATCTCGAGTAAGTGTCAAATGCTTTCAGAAAATAACAGAATGCTAAATGCTATTTGGAATCCCTAGCTCAGATACAATATGTACAATAGAAAAATAAAGTTTTCTGTGGCTGTAGAAGTATGAATTTCCACTGCTTCCCACATCTATAAAGAAGCACTAAGACAATCTATCATTTATTATATTCATTTACTAAAAGTGCCGAGATTTTTTTTCTGTTATAGAGTCTTACTTTCTGAATATAAACTTAACTGGTTTAGTTTACTTTTTTTTCCCCAATGGTTCTGTGTGTCAACTTTGGAACATTAAAACTAAACAAGACAGTTTTGCCATTTGCAAGAAAAAAGGTCATTAATAAACAAACACATAAAATTCACATGCTGTCCCATTCTCAATTCTGACTGAATATCTGTGGCCACTAAGCCACTCTAGCATCCTCCTGCCTGGAAAATGAACTTCAAAATTTTCCAGAATTGGCCTTCAGCCAAGAACATCCTTTTTACAGTTCCTAAGAAAGTCCATTTGCCTTCACTTACCAATCACAGAAGCCTTAAAAAAAGAAAGAAACCAAACCAAACATTCCATAACATTCACAGAGGCAAACTTTAGCAATTTGCCTTAAGAATTCTATCTTCACTTGGCCTATAGACTGACACAATTTTTGGCATCTTGTAGGAACAGAACGGATCTTTCTGTAAATAATACTCTCCAGAGAGGCAAAAAGCAAAAGGGAGTTGTCAAATTTGAGTACAGTAGGAATAAAGCTGAGCAGAATGCAAGCAATTGGAGAGGCCAACAGTGGGGAACAGCAGGAAGAGTGATGACTGAGAACAGCAAGATGAGTGGCAAACTAAGACTTGCTAGGTGAGAAGAATGGGCCTAAGAACATTATAGGAGATGAAGCACCATAAAAACCTGTGAACAAGGCAAAACATTAACATTTAACTCCAGAATACACAAAGACTAATAAAAACACGCTACAGTTACTGTTTATTCTGTCAACTTTTTTTTTTTTTTTGCAGTAGTTTTCACAGTGTCTTAAAAAATTCAGTATTGAAAAATAAAAGCAAAATCCTTGCCTTACCCTGCAGTATCCAAACCATAGCAGATAGCTGTTTGTTGAGATCTCTTATTTTCTTTTTGACTTACATGAGCATGAAGAGAACATCATTAGTGTTGGGGGCTAATCCCAGTAGGCAGCTAAGTGCCACAGCTGCTTACTTCCCCAGCACTCAGATGGGTGAAGAGAAAAGCGTGAGGAAAAGGAGAGAAAACTTGTAGGTCAAGACAAAAATTGTTTCACAAAGTAAAAGGGGAAGAAGAGAGAAACAAAACAAAGCAAGCCAATCACTCACCACCTCCCATGGGTAGACCAATGCCCAACCAGTTCCCAAGCAAAAGCTGAGTAACCTCTCTAAACCAACCCGCCTCTCCATTTTATTACTAAGCATGACATTATACGGCATGGAGTATATATCTTTGGTTAGCTTGGGTCATATGCCTGGTTGTGTCCCCTCCCAATGTCTTGCTCATCCCCCAGTCACTGTGAGGGGACAGGCTGAGAAACAGAGAAGGTTTTAATGCTGTGCAAGCACTGTTCAGCAAAAGCTAAAACATTACTATGTTATCAACATTATTTTGGTCACAAAGAATACAGCATCATACCAGATGCTATCAAGAAAATTAACTCCATCCCAGCCAAACTCAGTACAATGAGAACAATAAAGAAAAATGGATGCTTTCTACATGTGAAACAAGTTTGAGAAGTCCCACTTGCCTTAAACAAAGCTGTCAAATAAATTAGTTTTGAAACAAACACAGTGTGCATAGGCTTATGAGGGGATAGAGATGATTAAGAACATTAAATTAAATACAGAATAGAGTGACTAAAGATTTTACTTTCTCAGAGGAGGTCTGAGGGGAAACAATGCTTGAAACAGGAGGAGTTTAATGAAATAATTTCAGATTTTTATATAATCTCTAGAGAATTCTCTCTCTCTATGCAATTCAGGAAGAAAGAAGAAATTCCAATCCTTACACTCCAACAATATGAAGTGACAATGAAGTTTGGTAAGAGACTGAAGTTTCAGCATTTCTAATATCTACCAAATAGCTGGTATCTCAAAAGCCATTAAGTGTGAGAGGACTGGGGAGGAAGAAATAGTGCCACTTCAACTACTATAGGTATACTGTATTTAGGAATGTAGCAAAAGAAAACTGTGCTTTGCTTAATCCCAGTTCTAAAAACACTGTCATCAGATGAAACCTCTTCCTAGACCTCTTGCATAGCCATGAAACTTATGAAAGAATGTGAAGAGTTTTAGGCTGGACCATAAAACAAAACCCTTCTAAAGAAAGAAATTAAAATAAGACAAGTCATTTACAGGTATTTTTTACCATTCTCCCATAACTTTAAAACAATTGCTACATATCTGGAGAGGTATAAAGTCTTTCAAATATACATTCATCATTTAGCACAAGATGGAAGATTAATTTAGTCATAACAGCACCTACTGCTTCAAACAGAAGCAGCAAAAATACTTTAAGGAATTCATTTCAAGTTGCTGTGTGATCACAAACCTATTAAACATGGTGAACTGCAAGCTCACCAGTATGTGACCTCACTAGGTTTACTTGGCCTACTGAGGTTATCAGAGATCTAGGGAAGAGAAATACTAAGTTTTCTAGTTTTTACATTTAAACTTTGAGGATTAATATAAAATAATTAATACAAAAGTATTCCTTTTTAGCCATTAACAGAAATATCATCTGAGAAAAGCTGAAAGAAATGGATTCAAGTAACATACTGGGACTCTCTCTGTTTTCTCTCTTTTAATCCTCTGTCCATTTCCAGCTTCAGTTTGCTTACCACAGACAAATCAAGCAGGGAACTGAAGCAGCACTGAGGAAAGTGGACTTTAAACATGCTTAAAATTATCTAAGGCAACATATATACAACAGTGCCCATGTACAGGACACCATGAACAGCTGTCAGAAGCTACCCTTTAACCTTCCATTTGTTAAACACATATAAGTAGTATATGGCAACTTACATGGCAAGATTCAGCTACTCCACATCAGCCTTGGTTCGTTTTTGCAGATTTCTACATTTTGAGTAACATGTTACATTAACAGTAAAAACAAAGCAGCAGATGTATGTTTTAAAGCAGAATAATTTTCTGTTAATGTAAGTATATTTTCCTATGCACAGATTTCTGTAAAGACAAGATTCAAATATTGAAAATACTTCTGTGCATTCACCTACACAACCGTATTTTCTTACAAACATTTCAGAACACAACTCCCAAGGGAAAAAAACCAATCTATCACTTGGAAACATTGTCCCATCTGGTGTTTTCACAAAGAGAATTCCTATGCATGAAAAAACCGTCCATTTATGATCCAGCATGAGCTGGCATATAAAAGAAAGACTACAAAATTTCATACAGTGGTTTCTGCTACAATTGGTCTATGAAACAGACATAAAATGTAGCTGTTGATTCACATCACTTTAAATATTTGTTTGCTGTTGGAGATAACTGATGCATTTGATTTCTGTAAGTGCATCTTATTCCACACTGATATCCTGTCTTTTTGAAAATTAAGATGAAAATAGGGCACTGTTATGACTTGCCAATGGTAAAAACGCACAGATCAGAATAGTGACGTTCTACGGGTTTAACACATGATTAAAAAACTAAAACACCTAGAGGACACAATTTCTAAGAGATTAATGCAAAACCCATACAATTAGATATATGAATTCAGTTACGATGGAAGTAAACACAAGCCATTAATATTACTTATGCTCAAATGGAACATTTCACGGTTCTCTTTTCTATGGATGAGGATACTGAATAAATAGATCATCTTCTCCAAAACGAGTTCAATATTCACAGGTCTGATCACTAAGGGAAACAGAGACAGTCGTACTATGACTAATATCCAGCGCTAAACACATGCAATGGAAACACAAATTAAAAGTAAAGAACTAAAATAAATAAACTTATACTGTCAAAAGAAAGGACAGGTGAAGTAATTATTCTCTCAGCCACCCCACTCCATGTCCCACACGTATGTTTTCTTTGCCCTCCACTGATATTTATAGTTTGTTATAACTTAATGCCATACAGCCCAATATGAAACAGCCCACTCTGTAAGTGTCCCTAACCACTGTGGCTTTGTCTGCATAGTATCTTAGAGAAAGAAGTTTTGAAATCCTCAGACTACTCACACCCGCAACATTTTATAGTCTTTTTCTATTTCCTTTCCCCTAGTAGAACCACAGAAGTTGTTGCTGTGCTACTTCCTCAATAAAAATACTGCTATGGCCATTAAGTTCTAAGAAAGGTGCAGAATACACTGAAGATTATGTATATAATTATGTAAGATTATGTAAGAGAGCTTTTGCTTTTTTGTTTGGTTTGTTGTGGGGTTTTGGTTGTTTTGGTTTTTTTTTTGTTTTGGGGTTTGGTTTTTTTTTTTGTGAGTGTGTTTTTTGTTTTGTTTTCTATGAACATACTTAGATATATGTAGTATGACATCTCTAGCTAAATGCACAGATAAATGACACATTCCACAGGCTCTCATTCTTTCTATGATATCACAAACCTGAGGTATGGAAACTGCTGAAAAAATGACACCTATCTCCCCTGTTGCTCCCTCCAGATGCAACTGTGCGAGTAGACACGACCCTCTAATGCTCATGAAGTCAGCAAAATGACAGTACCCATATCATGATCATACCTCAGGCTACTTCACCATTAAGGGCAAACACACGCATTAACAGTGTCTTGTGCAGTCATCAACTCACTCTCACTTTCACTTGCCAGTGACATTTAGGCCCCAATTCTCATTAGGGTGTCTACTGTAATAAATAGTGCTATAAAGACTTTGGCCTGAAGCTTAGAAGTTGAATTAAAAGCTAACTCATTTTAAAAAATAAATATAGTTTACATATCCACACATAATGTACAAAGAGCCAATCTGCTCTGAAATACTACTGACCCCGCATACCCTCTTTCTTATCCATTCTACAAAAGGAGACAAAATTAATTAAAACCTCACCAATCAAGAATGTCTAAGGGACATGAACAATGCTAGCATTTCTTGCCTCCTAAAGTCCTTTTCACCTCTGTAAGGATGATGGGTGGTCCAACTGCACTGTGGCTCTTTGGAAGTAGGGGGCACAGCAGCCCCTGAAATAACAAAACCAGACAGTTTTTGATCAAGACACAAAACATTCCCTCTCTTCAAGACACACCAAAAAAAAAAAAAAAAAAAAAGACCCACCTGCTCCAGGGTGAATGCCACCAACCAGGCACTATCACATCTTTGTACGGCATGATCCTGTACTAGTAGCTTCAGCCTATACCTAAAGAATTTAAGTCCTCCAGCACAGGGAATAGGTTTCAAGCACGTAACAAGTCTTCTACTGTACAGCACTATATACACTTTTGGCACTATATCAAATAATACTGATATAAATGCAATAGAAAAAGCTCTGCTTCATTTAGTCACGCCCTCTCACTGGAAGTCACTGGTTCAATTAGAAACTCCCTCTCCCCTTTCTGACCCACTTTCATCCTCCCACGTTGCTTTCATTATTGTTCTCTTTTCCAATCCCCATAAAAAGAAAATCACAGAACCACAACTGCAATTTAAATACAGCTTGCACCATATCAATAAATAGGCTCACTTTTAAATGACTTACAGAAAGTAAACAAATTCACTCCTTTATAGTAATCTACCTGTATTTGAAAAAAGCTTCATCTAGTAATTCACTACACTGGAAAACGATTCTAAAAATCAAAGGTCCAGTCCAAAAAGGACATAATTCTTATCTAGGCAGAACTCACACAACTGTCACACTATTAAGCCAATAAAACAAGGACGGACAGCTTATTTAAGAACAAAAAAATACCTAAACATTTATCTGGTGGTGTTTTCCCCCCCTTTTTTTTTTTGCTGTAGGCACCTGCTGCAAGATGCCCAAGGACTTGAAATATACTATAGAACTTGGATATTATCAACTTAAAGGATGTCATTAAAATGTTGGAATGGTGTGGCATGTAAGAAACATAATAAAAACATTACATCATTTATTAAGATTCTTTTATATTCACATGCTATTATTTCTTTTTTGATTTACTCCCTAATAGCATTGGCTCAAATGTTCAGTGGAAACTACAGGTTTGCACACGCTTACCTTAGCAATTGAAACAGTTACCACCTTTTCAAACCAGCACGCCAACAGAATGTCAGTCCCTAAAACACAATATAATTTGGCTCAGCTATTGTAACTGCACAGGGAACGTTCAATATAAGGCTCATTAGTTTTATCTTCATCCACTCAAACTAAAAGAAGAGTGACTTGTTAGGAAAAAGGAATAAAACTGCACACAGGTCACAAAATTAGATAGTAAAATAATGGTAAAGTGCTAATAGATAAAAAGAGTCTTAAGTATGCCTCCACATATAATATCCCACATTCACAGCTTTCAGTGGCAACTACTTTGCTCAGTTTATGGTTATTAGCATTCTTCTTATCCTTCTAGAACAGTAAAATTTCTCCTGGATCTCAGCTGGCACATTACCTGTGAATAGGTACTTCACAAGTTAACTTAATTTCCTAAGAAAGTTATTCTATATCCTCTACTAAACCATAACTTAAGTACCAGTGAGTCTAAAAAACAAGCAGCTACCTTTTCTTTTATGAAGTTAAATTCCTAAATGTGGTAAGAACAGAGCTACTGAGTAATAAAGCAGTGCTTTTTACAGTTACCAATGCCCATAATTGAAAATAAGATTTAGTCTGAAGGTGGTTATTTTTTTTAGATGCACAGGGAATCAACTTTAATAAACTACTGATTGTTACCTCTGTTGCCTGATTACTTGAGGGAAGTCACAAATTAGACACACGATGAGACTCTTTAGACCGCTTTCCTGCCAATATATGAACCCTCCACTATACTATAGCACCTGAGGATATGCTCAACCTTGCTTTCAATGATTGAATGTTTGCAGTGTTCAGAGAACAGTTTCCCCTCTTTAAATACATCTTCCATTCTTAACTGAAGATAAACATTCATCTTCTGTGCAGAAGGCAACTTAAATAAATTAAAAAAAAAAAAAGTGAATAAAAAAGAAGCACAAAAACTTAAGGTACATGGTTTTCTTTGAATTGCCACTGTTCACTGTAATGCCAAAAATAAACAAGAGGCAGAAACTGTGAATGATTTTACAAGGAAGTGGTGAAGAACCATACTGAACTTGCAACAGAGGAAGATTCTCAAAAAGCCAGCCTAACCTCACTAACCATAAAGGCAAATATGTATTTCTTTTGAACACCACTTAAAGATAACAGGTTCCTGACAGGTTTGTCAGCTCAAAATTTCTAACCTCTATTAAAGTAATATTTTATTCACTCTTCCACATGCTCTTCCTTACTCTATACTCAAAGTAGCTTCATTACTACAACAAGCATTTCCTATCAGCTGAAAAACAAGAACGTAATAATCTGCCTCTAAGGGGCTTACTGTCCTGCTCCAAGCTCCTCAACCAGCTTCCCCCTGCACCACCTGCAGAGCTCAGACCTTCAGAGAGTGCCAACTCAGCCCATCAATCTGTCACACCAATAATACACTCGGAGGCAGGAGAAGGAGGGAAACCAGTGGTTTTACTTGCAGAAAGCTGTTCGGTCACCTCAGCAAATTCAATGTTAACAGAAGCCAAAAGAGATTACACAGAAGGAGCAGCTCAGCTTGTTTTCTCTTGCATTCTAGCAAGCCTCTAGCTCTCATGGGAAAGAACTGTATGTAAGAAAATAGAACACAGAAGAATTCTGTAAGGAAAATGACCTGCAGAAACCAAGTCTTAAAGAGCAGACTAACATCCTTAGTCAAAAGTTTAGCTTAGGGTAGGTGTAAGGCTCTGACCCCAAATGCAGTTAGAACTTAATGCAAAATGACAGTTAAGTATACTAACATCTCTAAGGTTTAAGCATACCAACTCTGACAAGTCTTGCTGTGACAGTTTAAGTCATCACTGTCTCAAATGCCTCTCTCACCTCTCTAGTAGGTCAGGGTAAGCAAACGTGCCTGTGTCACAGCCGCTCCAGTTCACAGTTGAACTGTGGCTTCACAGGCAGCTGAGCTGATTTGTCACCACCAAACAGTTCTTGCCTGCCAGCTTCCCTGTGGCTACGCTGACCTACCCTTACACACCAAACTCCAGAACTTGTCAGACGTTTCCACAGATAGATTAAAATCAGTAACCCAGAACAAAAACTATCTTTCAGGGGAGTAGGTGGATGAAAGGAAGGCAAGTGAACTTTATTGATTCAGTCACGAACCCATTGAGTGCAAGTGCCACCACAAAGCAATCAAGAGGAACACTCAGAGGAGAATGAGACCTCCCACTTCAGTAGCAGCACACTATTAGAAATACAGCACATCCACAACTTCGGTTTAGACCCACTTCACTGTATTTTCAAAAAATGTAATAAAAAAACAATTCATACATTCCCTTTACTGATCTTGTTTTAGGAACTGTAAGCTCTGACAATAATGTATACAGTACATACAGCCCCCCAAACCAAGTTTCAAGAGTCACTTTATAAAGGCTTTACTATAAAAAACATCTTTAGGAAATGGGGATGATTCCCTATTATTCCCCTCCTCCAGCAAGTCAGCCTGTTGCAGCAGTATTTTTATTTCTTTTTAATTTTAAGCACAGTATTATTATAGTCTGTACCCTCTCCTTTCATTCCCTTTCTTCTTCCAACTTCCATATTGCTGTAATCCTTGAAAATGCAAAATGGTAGCAGCTGCTTATATGCATTAAAAAGAAATTGCTAGAGTTGTATAATTCACTGATTCTAGACTTGTTTTACAAGTATCAATAAGCAGAGCATAGCTTATCAGCTCATAAGCAGGTTTCTACGAAAACAGTAATTTCCAAACTCGCAAATTAAATTCACCTCTCCAGTAGATCAAAATGATGACACAGAACCTGTGAATACACATACTTTTTAACAAAGCTGTATTTGTCACAAATCTCTTTTACAAAATTACAGAGTTTCCTAGATTTCAGATGTTTTTGCATTGCATCACCCAGGAATTATGTGGTTACACTAACATTAACTGGGCGCAGTTGCAAAATGAGCTGTCAGTATCCTAGAATTAATCAATCTCAACTATATTGTTTCGTAATTAAGCTTATGAATACATCATCCCATGAATGTAAAAACAACAGCAATAAACACACATCCCAGAAAAGGGAGAATTAAAAGGCTTTTTTTTTCAACTTTCTATGACAACTAAATCATTTGGAGACCATTCTTCATTGTCAATCTTTTTCACAGAATCATAGAATGGTAGGGGTTGGAAGGGACCTCTGGAGATCAAGTACAACCCTCCTATCAATGTAGGAACACCCAGGGCAGGCCACACAGGAACAGATCCAGGCAGGTCTTGCAAGTCTCTAGAGGAGACTCCACAACTTCTCTGGGTAGCCTGTTCCAGGGCTCTGTCACAATGAAGAAGTTTTTCCTTATGTTGAGGTGGAACTTCCTGTCTTTCACCTTGCTACCATTACCTCTCGTCCTATCACAGGGCACAACTAAAAAGAGACTGGCCCCTTCTACTTGACACCAACCTTTCAGATACTTTTAAACATTAGTAAGATTCCCTCTCAGTCCTCTTTTCCAGGCTAAACAGCCCCAGGGCTCTCAGCCTTTCCTCCCAAGAGAGATGTTCCAGTCCCTTCATCATCTTTGTACCTCTCCCTTGGCTCTTGCTAATATTTTCCTGTCCCTCTTGAACCAGGGAGCCCAGAACTGAACACATTACTCCAAATGTGGTCTCACTGGGGCAGAGTGGGAGAAGAACCTCCCTTGACCTGCTGGACACACTCTTCTTTATGTACCCCAGGATACCACTGGCCTTCCCAGGCACAAGAGCACATTGCTGTTCCGTGGATAACTACTTGTCCACCAGGACACCAAGGTTTCTCTCCATGGAGCTTTCCAGTAGGTCTACCCCTACCTGTACCAGTACATGATGATGATCCTCCCCAGGTGTAGGACTCTACACTTATCTTGTTGAACTTCATTCATTAGGTTTGCTTTTGCCCAGCACTCCAGTCTGTCCAGATCTTGCTGGATGGCAGCACAGCCTTCTAATGTATCAGCCGCTCCTCCCAGTTTAGTATCATCAGCAAACTTACTGAGGCTACACTATTCATCCAGGTTATTGATGAAGATGTTGAGTAAGACTGAACCTAGCACTGACTCCTGGAGAGCACCATTACTTACATGTCTCCAACTTGACTCTGCACCACTGATCACAACCCTCTTGAGCTCTACTGTTCAGCCAGTTCTCAACCAATCTCACTGTCCACTCTTTTAACCCACAAGGATGTTATGGGAGACGGCATCAAAAACCTTGCTGAAGTCAAGTTACACAACATCCACTGCTCTCCCTGCATCTATCCATTCAGTCACACCACCACAGAAGGCTATGAGATTAGTCAGACATGACCTAGAATCAAAGAAATGTCTGGGTTGGAAGGGACCTCTAGAGGTCATCTAGTCCAACCCCCCTGATGAGAGCAGGGACATCCTCAACTAGAGCACGTTGCTCAGAGCTCTGTCAAGAATGTCTCCAGGGATGGGGCCTCAACCACCTCCCTGGGCAACCTGTTCCAGTGTTCCACCACTCTTGTGGTAAAGA
>JANIJG010026077.1:0-41417 GCA_024611175.1 Megaceryle torquata
GGGAAAAAAAAAAAACAAAAAAAAAAAAAAAAAAAAAAACAGGAAAAGAAGAGAGAAGAAGAACGTGGCCCGAGCAGCGCTAGAGGGCAGGGCGGCAGCGAGACCTGTCGGAGGGTGGACGGGTGTGGGAGCCGGGCTGGGCCGTGGTAGACCGGGCGCCGAGGCGGTAGAAGGGCCGAGCTGGGTCGTCCGCGGGGTTTAATGAGCGAGGGGAGGGGAAGGGGTTGGGCGGGGAGCGTGGGGGCGGCTCGGGGACGGGGTCGGGGGGGATGTGAAGGGACAGGGCTAAGAGACCCGGTTGCTGAGAGGGCTGAGGTAATGGGGGAGAAGTCTGAAGGAAGGAGACTGGAGGTGCCGAACCAAGGGACATGCAGCGTAGCCTGAGCCCCCTGCCCTCCAAGAGGAGAGGCGGAGAAATATCCCCTCGCGGGGGGGGGGCGGGAACGTGTCCCCAAGGCGGTGTGGGGAGGAAATGACCTTTCTGGTTTAGCAAACAGGTGGCCTCTGCTTTTACCTCCTCCCTGAGCTCAGTGTCTAAATAAAAAAAGCCCTCGTCTGGGATATTTTTGCTTGAATTTCAACTCTTGACTTGTGTGCTGGAGCCACCAGTCCTTCCTCCCTCCTCCAGACACATCCCTCCAGCTCCTCTGCTGCCGCACATCACGACTTGTAAATTACAGACCGCAGCTTCTCCCCATTAAGAATCGGTTTTGATAGCTGTCCCCCGCTGTTTCATCAGGGATGGATGTCCGTCAGAGTGGGCTGTGAGGCTCACAAAGCAGCCCGGTCAGTCCCAAACTGCTCCTCTCAAACGGGTGCCAAAGGACGCCGGTGCCTCGCACTTCCATGTGCGTGCTTCCATGAGCACGGCTGCAAATGCAGTTGCGTAAAGAGCAGGTCTGCAAACCAAGATCTAGACCAGATTATGGAGCTATTCCTGCAGCTGCTAAAATTTCCCTGCATGGGAATGGTACTTTAGATGTCAGCAGGGTTGAGACTGCTCAGCTCCATGAATATCAACACAGCTTTGGTGACAGATAATAGTTCTATTTTATCTGGTCTTGTCCGCTGCGTGGTATCAACAGTTGCAGAAACTGATTTCTGTTCCATTGCGGTTCACCCTCCAGCTGGAGGAGCACTGCAGACTCTTCTCCACAAAGTTTGTAGCTTTTCAAAGAATAATCACTGACCAAATTCAGTTTGCCATATTGCAAAATGTATTAGGGGACATGCATTCACTTTATTTGTATATGTATATGTAAGTCGATGTATAATTTCAACTTGTTTTTAGAATACATACATAGAATTGCAATCTTTTGGAAAAAAAAAATATTGTTGAACATAATAATGACAGATGTTGTTATCTCTAACCCCAGACTCCTCCCTGCTGATGCCAATGAGACCCTTTGCATATCATTAAGACCAATTCACAGCCATTCCGTGCATTTGTAAGAAACCTATTTCATCTATTCTTCCTTCCTTGGGCTCTTCCCTTTCAGGCTTCCTTGCAGGGATTGTTACCTCAATACAACTGAAAGCCTGATTCAGCAAAGCACTTAGGTACATATTTACTGAATTGGGACTTGCAGTTAGCACTCATAGTGTGGCTGTTTAAAATTTCTTTTCAGGATTTCACTTTATTCGTAATTTATTAGAAAAATCTATTCAAAGCTTGGTTTTGTTTGTTTGGTTGGTTGTTTTTTTTGGTTGGTTGATGGGGGTTTTTTGGTTTGGTTTGGTTGTTTTATTTTGTTTCTGTTTGGTTTTGGTTTGGTTTGTGGGTTATTTTTGGTGGTTTTGTGGTATTTTTGTTTTTCAGAAAGAAAACGTCTGTGAGTGAAGGAAGATGAGAGATTTCTTGGGGACCCACAGCCTGCTTTACCTCTCTCTGCCCAGCTTCTGCAGTGGTTGCATGGTTTATTCATAGGTCTACCATCAGAATCAGCCTTTCATTAGTCTACAAAAAATAGATGCAATATCTATTTCTGGATATGCATCTACAACACCAAAAGAAAATATTGGTCTCAGACTGTTCCCATTCCAGCATTCACAAACTGCATCAAAAGAAACAGGATGAAGGAGTTTGCTCAACTCTAGAGCAAAGTAGCAAACCAAAATTATTCTATAATTCAGTGCTTCAATATCTCTACTGACTTTCTGCACACATTTTTCTTCATGCTGCTTTATTTTTTTCAACCCAATGTTTGATTAACTATTATCTTTACTTAATGTCAAACTGTGAAGTGTATGGTATGCTGGTGGTTTGCTCCCTAAGGTTTTACCTTCCTGAGAATTTGGTGATTCTGTCAGGAAAGGGATCTTTTCCTCAACTCATTAGCTTGATCAGCTGTAAGAGATTAAACCAAGTGATTTATGGAAGATGAGTGTTCCATACAAAGAAGAACACCTAATACCCTCACTCTGTCTTTAACAGTGGCCTAGTATGTATTTATATTTTGCAGCACTCAGTATTTTGTCTACTTCATGTAAAAATCATCTATGAACATACTTCAAGCAAGCTCAACTGTTATAGCTGTTACTTTTCCTTACATGGTACCAAAGTGATTAACAGAAAGGAAATCATTCCTCTTTCAGATATTTTGTCTTTAGTGATCTGAGAAGAAGCAAACTGTTTTAAGAATATGTAGATGGTCATTCAAGATGCTACCTTATTAAGATTTTACTGGAAACAGCACTGAACCAGCATCTCAGAGGGCTACGTCAACCATCAATGCACGGATACATAACTCAATTTCCCCACATTTTGCAGTTCTTTTTCTTCTGATCATGTGCCTTCGAGTTCCATTTTCACCCTGTGGTTAGGAATATAAGAGATGATTGTACCACATTGGGAAGAAAAATCTATGTATGATATGTTATTCCACAGGAATTGATGCCTCAGCAGGTGTGTAAGAAAACATCACTGCACAATGCTTCCCCAGAATAGCTTCTCAGCCTGTGACTGCAGCATGGGGACTTCCTCACACAGACATGGTGTGTGGCTTGAACAGCTCACAGTCCTTTCTTCTTCAGTACATTTGACCAGCCACGTTTGAATCCATATAAATATTGCTTCCAAATGTTTTGTGGCAACATATTCCACAATTATTCACTCCCTGGAATGATGCAGTTTGCAGATCACAGTGCTGAAACTGCTGGTTTGATCACAGATGAGACAGTATCACCATAACCATCAGCTGGTTTCCTTCTTCGGTAACTTCTCTGCAATCATGCAGTGCTTTTTCTTCCAACTCATTAACTGTGTCTCAGGGCTCCGACAGGTTTCTTTGGCAAATTTCTCAAAAATACAGGTGCTGGCAGGGCTCAGATCAGCAGCTGTGTGTTGGCAACTCATAAATACCTAAGAAACATGGAATTACATCATTAGGGAATACTCCTGTGCCTTTTGTATTTTTATATATATTCTCTTGTACACATTATGTGTTATAGTCCCAGATGACTTACATTTCAAGGCATGAAGCAGATTCAAATGGTCTCTCTTTTAAAAAAAGTCTAGAACAAGAAATGTTCTTTTTTTCCCTGCAGTGTAGAATTTTCTATGCCAAAACCCATTAAAAGCTATGAAAGAAAAAACCTAAATTCTGCAGTAGAAGTGCTGTCTCATGTTGCATTATGCATTGTGTGCTCTATCACACTACTGTGCAGTATGTCATGGTTTAGTTTGTTACAGGTTTTATATGATACATGTATCATGACACTGTGCTGTTTTGATCTTATCTGTTATTATCTTATTTTGGTTTTCTTAGTGAATTGCAGGATATGTAACTCCCAAATCCTGACTCATAAATAATTTCAGTTTGATGAGCACTGCATGCAGCATTTCATCCAGCAATGGAAGTTACAAAGTCATGAATTATGAAATCCTCACAGTTCAGTGAAAAGACTTGTAAAGTTAATCTAACAATAAATACAATTTGTAGTCATCCTACAGTACTTTTTGGAGTAAAACCATAAAGACTGAAGAGAAATGGCAACAAAAAATGAAAAAGAAAACCCAAACAAACCAAAACAAACAACAAACCACCACCATCATAAGCAAAGACTTTCAAAATTTGCTTTTCAAAATTTGGAAAGATCACTTTAGTTGACTACTTGAGCAGTCTATAATTAATTCCTATACTGATAACCTCAGCTACATCGAAATTTAATCTAAATTTAATCTAAACCAGTTGTAAGAACAATGATAACTCACAAATCATTATTTTTGTAATGTTCTAAGCATTTCTTGTTTCCTGACTTATCTAGGGACGGACTCGTACTGCCCCATCTCTCTAATGCACAGTGTTTATGTTTATCCATCTCTACAGTCACCAACTTCTGATTCTCTATTCACAAATCACCTTTCATTTGATGAGGGAAGAGGTACCGTACCTCAACCATATCACAAATGCAATATCTAGTAAGACCCCATTTGTCTTCTCTATGTAATTTGGGACAGAAAATACTATGCTAGTGAAAAGGAGGAAAATTTTCATGGCCCAACTTTTTAATACTCATTTTTGTAAAACACAACTGGTTTAAGCAGCTCATTGGGCTCACATATGAGCAGGATGCATAGTGGAACAGTGATATATACATACATAATAAATGTGGTTAATCACATGGCTCCCTCCACAGTAGTCTGCAAGAGCAATAGCCAAATATATAATATAGTTCTAGTTAGCTATGTAAACATCAGAGGGCCAAATGTCACATCATTTACATAGATCTGATTTAATTATTGCAATTTAAGACTACTAGATTCAGTAGCTTCTGTAAATCAGAGAGCTTGCCATAGGTGACAGTATAGTTCTACAATTAAATGCTGTTGCTTCTCTCCACCTATAGGTGATAAACTGTGGTACTGATTCCTGGGGCAAGCCAATGAATCACATCACACTTGAAATCTGGACACCTTTAATGATATTGATACAGTGGAAGGGGTTCTGAATATGTCTTTGACTCAGTGGCTCAAGTAGACAATGAATTGCAAAATGATGCTTGCATGATGGACTAGCATTGAATAGTTTTTATTGGACAATATTTTGAGGATTTGCCTGCAGAGCACTTCCACTTCACATTTCCTTGTAATGTGGTAAATCAACATCAGTGCCTCTTTACTGACAATCCAGTGGAGCCAGGTAAAATGGAGACGTCTTTGGTTGATGAAAGTAAAACCTAAATGCAGTATCTCTGTCTCTGTTAAGACAGTGAGACATCTCTTTTTCCTTCTTCCACTTACAACTCAGTATTCTTACAATCAGCAAAGACTCTGGAATTCCACAATCCTATTTCTGCCCACTGAATATGAAGGCAACACATATGCCCAGAGCAGAACTCTACATTGAATATCCCCAGTACCTTAATATGTGTAGTTCACATTTAAGCAGGAGCAGAGGGGATTTTTTCATTTTCTTCTTGAGAATGTAATAAAGATTGAGAGAAAAGATATGTGCTATATAACATCTTTCTAGGTAACATTACTTTTGCATATATTCTCTATTTCTTTAAAACTAATATTGCATTGAAATCAAACATTTACTCTTTGAATAGAGACAAATATAACAGGAGATATATATGATAGAATGATTTAGGTTGGAAAACACTTTTCAGATCAACCATAAGCCTAAGACTGCCAAGTTCACCACAAAACCATGTCCCTAAGTGCTACATCTAAACATCTTTTAAATACCTCCTTGGACAGTGACTCAGCTGCTTCCTGGGCACTGTTCCAATGTTTGATAATCTTTTTGGTGAAGAAAATTTTCCTAATATCCAATTGAAACCTCCCCTGGTGCAACTTGAGGCCATTTCCTCTTGTCCTATCAATTGTTACCTGGGAAAAGAGACCCAGAAGAAGGACAGAAAAGATATGATTATGACTCAAGAGTTAAGGGTATCCATGTAGATATAAAATATTACAATCTATATTTTAAATGAGTCAATTAACCAGCTTTATGCCCTTCTGGTCACTAATGACCTTGTAACAATATCCTTAAGAAAAGACATTTATTCTGATATCACAGTCAGCACTGTGACCCTTATTTTTGCTCAAATATCCTTTACAAGCAGTCGATCTGAAATAGTTTGTTCTCCAGCTTGTACTGGTTGATATATCCTGCAACAGCTCCACATCAGTAGAACTTGCTCATGTGCTGAGCATCCTTGCTTAATTCTAGAACCACACTGGAGAATTTACAGCTGAACTTACCAGCAGGGTGAAACACAGTACATTGGATATGAGAGACTGTGCGTGTCATACACAAAGGAAATACTTGAGAGTGAGCAGTACTGTGGGTGTAAAACCTTTCGCAATGCACCTTTGAGATGAGGCTATTACTCATACATGCAAAAGAGCTGGGCACCTTCAGCAAGTGCTAATCAAACATTTCCTTTTAGCACTATATTAGCCTGTCTGGCATGTTAAATGGTTGGAGGCTGATGTTGTTTATATTATCAACCATAGATTCCCATGCTTAAACTATGCAGGTGTCCTCTGTGAAACCAATTTAAAAGCCCAGAAATATTTCTGTAACAATTTTTTTCTCCTTATATTTTCAGTGCAAACTAACATTCTCAATGCAAAAATAGCCTTCCAATTTGAATAATCTCATATCTTTTTAACTTCTGGGTCTATAAGTCACATTTTGTACCCCATTGGGAGGCAAAAATCTCATTTTCTCCAAAGATAAAGTAAAATTTCTTCTCCCATGACTTCCAGAAAATATATACACAAGACAAAACCAATGACCCAGACTGAGTATGGCTTATTCATGGCCTCAAGCCAAGCCAAATATAGAAGAAAATTTTCAAGGAACGAGCTGGAGAGATGAAGGTGATATTCTCATATAGGATAACTTATTTTAAATGGTAAGTGCCGAATGTTTTTTCTAGCTTTGAAATATTACAATTAGCCTGGGAAGAAAGGTTAGAGTGAAGTGGTCAAAGGGAAATACCTGAATTTATTACATGGATATACATAACTCATATATAGTATATTTACTAGACAGAGCCTTTTTTTCCCTTATCCATTAGACTTTAAAATACAAAGAAAAATCAGTGTCAGCACTGCTGACAACAAATGCACCCAGCTGCTATATATTTACAGACTGAGCAAGATGGCAGAGAAAAATAACCTATGAATAGAAAATACATTTTTCAATCGAAAAGTTGATTGTATTTCTTTGTGGTCCCATTAAAGAAATATTAAAACACTAGCTGACGTATTGTTTGAGAAGAGGCTTGAGGAAAAAAAAGAGTTTGGTCTTCAGACATAATGTAAAATATGAACAGATGGAAAACTTGGGAGGAGAAAGAATTGTGAGATTTCTGAAGGAACACTAAAGAAGCTTGAAGTTCAGAATGCATCTCAGGCAGCTTAGGGCAGAATGATAGAACAACAGGGTGGCTTAGTAGAGTGGTAAACCAGAATGATTTTACTGGTTGCGTTTTGAAGACTTTGGGATAATGTATGTGTTTTAGAAATTACAAGAACATAAGAAGAGCTGTACTGAGTCAGACCAAAGTTGCACTTAGCCCCTAATCTTCACTCCACTAATAGCCAATGAGACATGTCTAGAGAAAAGCAGAACAGATCTACAAAGCAACTTTCCCAGAATAATCTCCCTTGCTCCGGTAATTTGTAGCTTAGTTTGTTCTTAGATGAGAGGGTGGTATCTGACAACTTTCAATGGGTTTCTCCCTCATGAAATACCCAATTCCTTTTTGAACTCATGCAATCTTGTACTTTAAGTTTCAAAACTTTACCACACTGTGCAAACAAACAACTCCTATGTATTTGGCATCTACTCATTTTATTTGAAGACCCTTAGTACCTTTTAGACTAGAATGTAATCATTCCTTGTTCAACATCTCCATATCATTCACAATTTAATAAGCCTCTACGATACTCCTCTTCAGTCTTCTTTTCTTGCAGGATGAAGAACTGTAGCACATTTGCTTGATCTTCATATAAAAACATTTTCAAACATCTAACTGTTCCTGCCAGTCTTCTCTGTAACTTTTCAAATTTCAGTTTATCCATATTAGGATGGAGAATTGTCTGGGAAGCAACAAGGGCTAGATGCAGTAGTCATGATTTGTTCATACCAATATTTATGCGGTGACTCAACCTTTATTGCTTTGCTCTACAATATTTTCCACATAATTGCAACAGGCTCTTTACTTTGACTGCTATTGAGTGTTTCATAGGTGTACCTGATATAATCACAAGACCTTGTTCTAATGATTGGGTCAAAATTTATTACTCTGTCTATATATTTGGGAATGGTTTCCCACGTGCATGCTTTTATATTTATCTATAAGGAATTTTATCTGATGTTTTACTTCCCAGTCCTTCAGTATCATGAAGTCTTTCTGCCGCTGTGTGCATTTGGTTTATTCTCTTCTAATGTTATTGATTTAACATTATTAGAAAGCTTTTTATTCCTGTTATTCAGCTCTTTTCCTAGGACATGAACCCCAGTGAGATTCCACAGGTGACCTCTGACCACTGTGAAGCTGTGCACTGTGCTACATGCTGTAGGAAGCTGTAATGAAGCAAAAGGCTGCCACTTGCAGTGGAGGGGGAACCTGAAAGACTGGCAGCAGTTTTCAACTCTTACTGACCAAGTATAGTTGCTTTCTGGGAAAGTGGCAGTTATTTAAAACAAAATCTGCTTGTGAAATTCCTGATGTCATTCACTGTTTGGGGAAAGCTTTGTATCTTCCCAAAATTACTGAAGATCTTTTTCCTGAAATACAGTCTGAAAAAAGCAGAGGTGCTGTTCAAAGCAAAATACCAGTTTAGCAAGTGAGGTATGAGGTCTTGCTCCTTTGACTGGTCTGATACAACATGAACTTTTACTTCTCCTTCAGCACCAAGGAGGCATCATAGAATCATTCAGATTGGAAAAGACCCATGAAATCACTGAGTTCAACTATTAATCCAGCACTGCCAAGACCACACTAAACCATGTCCACAAACACCACGTCTACACAACTTTTTAATGAAACAGGCCAAAGTGTGCCCATTAGAAGTCCAAGGTAGCTGTTCTGCTGACCATCCTCCTTACTTCTCTGAGAACCAAAAACTCTACCATTCACAATCACTATGACCAAGACAGACTCCAAACTTCACATCACCCACAAGTCCTTCTCTATTTGCAAACAACAGGTCCAGCAGGGGAGTGACTTTGTTTCTTCCTTAAGACTTTTTCCCTTAAGTCACTGCATTCTGCCAGGTGGAGAGAGGATAGAGATTCTTCCATATCATGTGTCCTGCCTGCCTGCCAGGTCTGTCCCAGGGGTGGGTGCAATTCCAGTCATCTTATCTCCCTCTCAGGCTCCATGCTACTCCTCAAGCTCCTCACCCCCTCCTGGAGCTCTGTCACTCAGCAGAGAAGTTCCCATCCCTGGGCTCACCTCCACCGCTGTGCTCGCTGCTGCCGTCCCGTGCTGGTGCAAGAGCCGGGCACAGCCTGCAGCCTGCACCCGGGCAGCAGCGTGTGCCCATCGGAGCTCTGCCAGGGAAATCTATCAGTCATGGTGGGTGCAGAGTTCAGAGAGGACAGGGCCTGGCTGGAAACCACTGTTCCCTGCGTGAGATGGCAGAGTTACAGCACTCTTCTGCACAACCTGCCCTTCCGAGTGAACTGGAGCTGCTTGCCTTGGCAACAGGTCTCAGCCGCTGTGACATGAGTTGCCAGTTCCTGGCAGGTCTCTCCACTCCCCTGAGATTTCCCCAGTTTAGGAAATCCCATTGCACACCACACCACTGATGATCATGCCAGCACCAGAGCTGCTTGCCTCACACTCCTTTAAAGCAGCTTTTGCACTTGGAGAAGATTTCTCTGTACCACAAAGAGCAGAATACTTGGAAGAACTTGCTTTTGCACATTGAGGCATCTGTTATTTCCTCACACTGCTAACTTTACTCCTTTTATACTCTGTCTGTAATTTGAAACATATTGCCCACATTGTTCCCAGGAAGGCCCAGACTCAACTGAGTGATGTGTTTCTTAGTCCTTTGCTACAGTGACCAGGAAACCTCTCAGGGAATGATTGGTAGATCTCCTGGGATGCTCACTGGAGAACTTGTCCCCATTGTCTTCAGATACCTCTCAGCTCAATCTGTATTACATAGAGCAGTTGAGGTGTCCCTATGCTGAACAGCCTCGAGATGCCAAAGTAAGCTCCAGGACTCAGGTTAAGGAATCCTCTTTCAAAGCAGAAACTGTGGTAAACAATGTGAGAAATAACTGAGCTTAGTCTGAGAGTAAACATACCCATACTTAACCAACAACAAAGATGTGTTTCTTCATAGTTTACTTCCCGTTCATTTACACTGTCTCCCCTTGTCAATGTTTTCTATAGAGTGTAATGCCCAAAGCAGCATTCAGTGCTTCAAATGAGGCTTCACAGGCTAGGAGTGCAATAGAATAATTGATCTTTCTGCCCTGTAATACTTCCCATAATAAGATTTTCCCTTTTCTGCAGTAGAATTCTCTTGCTTCTTGCAGGTAGTCTATATCTGGGAGTTAACTGTGGTGAATTGGAAATAACACATGCTTTAGGAAGACGGTGGAAAAGGAAGGCAGTTAGTTGGGATAGGCATGTACACAGCCCTGTTGAAAGTCATCAAGAAAGAAAATGTAGAGTAAGGCCAGCCCAAGAAATTCTAGAGGAGGACAAATAACCAGACTACAGGAAAAGAACACAGAAGTAGATTTCTGGATTAGCCATTAGTGTTTTGTCCCACAGATGTGTGTGAGGAGATTCATTCAATTGCCTGAAGAAGAAACAATGTAGAAATCATAAAACAAGGAAAGAAAAACTCGGGATCAACATAAGGTAAAAAACCTCACTAAAAATATTTCCCACTGAAAATGATCTTTATTTCTTTCTAGAATTTCCAACATATTTAATGAGTTGTTTTGGGTTTTTTTTTCCCCCCTATAAGCTTTATGTTTGGGCAAAACTTTGTGAAGATTCCTCACAAAACACTCCAACCTTGATCAAGTCCTCTAAGCTACCCTATGCACAGAATAAATGTCTGACCTTCAGGTATGGATCTCTCAGGAGACTCAGCTATGACATGCATGAAGGAAGACACTGTACTTGGGTCTAGCTTGGGCATGGCCAGAGCCTTTTCTGGTAGTGACATATGTGGTTAAGCATCAGACACAACAATCAGTCATGATCAGTAAATGCAGCTAAGAAATGTGAAGGCAGATTTGACCTTTACTACCTTTTTGCCCTCCCAAATGCCAGAGCAGTTAAAGAATTGCTCTTGTTTCTTCAGATGGGACGTTAATCTCTGTCTGGACTTTTCAGTTTGCTGTGTTCCTTTTACTGGGATAACAGTTAGGTGGGGCTGGTGAAAGCCCTGTCACAACATTTCTTCATGGGCTTTTTATAGCTTTCTCACTAGTGATGAAAAGAAATATTACAAAAGAGCAAAACACTGGCTCCGTAATTTTAGTCAAGTGTTCAATATAGTTTCAAAAATGTCTCCCTGTAGGATTCAACTCGTGGTCTCGAAGGAAGGCTGTGATCTTCCCCTGCTCCTGCCAATGCTGAGGCCTCCTCTCCTAAACTGAAAATCCTAGTTAGGTGTTATAGCTTGTGATGACTGTACAATATCTCACTCTCATCACAAACTAAGCAAAATGCCATCAGTGAGCACAGCTATATTCTCTCTAGTGCAGTCTTAGAAGGAGTCTGCAGTGGCATTTAAAAACTCAAAGGAGTGGTAATGCTACATGGTTATCGGTGAGCTTCATTCCATGAGGTTACTAACAAGTCTGTACAGAATTCACCTCATGGTAGAAAAATATGCACGTTGTCAGAACAGGGAGACCAAAGAGTCTTAATGGTTTGGAACCTTCCCTATGTTCATTCTCCATTTCCATGTATTATATCAGCCACCATAAATTCTCCCACATAAATGAATGACTAAAATACATGCAACACAGGGAACAAAACTTCTGCTCAGCTCTACTAAAAGTTACAGTTTTAAGTCACTGGTGAGATTACTGGTGATTTGATGTGATCACAGTTTGAGGCAAATAGACTCATAAGGTTCCTCCAATTAACACAAACTTGGGTGTCAAGGCAGCACAGACTGGCACCCGATGTCTTGTCCAAGCAGCAAACCTGGCTTATACAGACAGGGAAAAATGTTACCATTTATCTCTGCAAGTGATTTATTTCTGAACTAATCACGATATAGAAAGTCTCAGTTCCTGTAGAATAACCCCTCCAGTCAATCCCCTATCAGTGTTATCTGGCCTCAGCTTCCTTCACCGGTGACTCACATTTTTGGAAGCTCCCTGCTGAGACAGTGTGAGCGATACTCTCAGACAGCTATTCTGGCTCAAGAAATGGCTTTAACCTACTCACATGGCATTGACTCCTCAAATAGCTCTTACAGTCTTCTACAGGAGGAAGATTGTGAAATAAAAAGAAGTTGCCTCGTGGACTGGGTTTGACATGTAGGCCACCAAATGAACGTGATAAGTTAGACCATCCCACTGGAAGACATAAGGTTAGACATAACCTTATGATGATTGCCCACAGAAATTGTTATTATTAATACTTGAGAGTTATTACAGTTAGAAAATTTCTCCTCTATGTCCTTTGCTGTGAACTGAGATGCTTGCTGCCTCTGCAGAATGAACTGGGAAAAGTTAATTGTTACTTCTTTAGAAGAAAAAAATTATCTGATTAGATAGTTGAACACTGCTTTTGGGTTCCTCCTCAGCACTCTCCTTTCTAGCCTAAACAAGCCAGATAATTTCATATTCCAGAAGCTTTTGCCAGCCCTGTTGCTTTTTGCTCATACCTCTCTAATTAGTCTTTGTCAGTAACCGCACATACTCATCCATTCATAAATAAACATGAATAAAAAGAAATCACTGAATCTCAGCTTTTCCCCACTGTCTTGGTGTTAGCTGTACATTTACTAAAAATTACTCTCTTCCATCATCTGAGTCTTTAATGAAGATAACTGTGGATTCAGTACAGACTCTGCTAGGAGCCTACTCAGCATCTCCACTCAGACTGACTGAATACTTTTGGGAGTCATTTTCCAATCTGTCATCCACATGTCATCTTTTGCTCCTTGTGTATATCTGAAAATGTCACTTCAGGCCTTAGCAAAAGCCAGCAGAAGTCATGAAGTACCATTATGTCACTTTCCCTGTATCTACTAATCCATTACTTCTTAAAGAATTTGAATAAATTGACTTAATGGCATGTGACAGATTGCTGGACCCGACCATTTAGCAGTCTGAGAACCTGAGTAAGCTTCATGAGTGAGGATTATACCATGCTTTTAAAAGGGGATATAAACTATTGAGACTTAAAAGCATTATCCAGTCTCTATTCCACGGAATTAAAACACTTTCCCATGCTCACAGCACCCCATAGTGATCTCTTATGAGGTAAATGGTACCTTCTTTAAATATCAAAGATGACAACTGTCAGACAGAAAATACAGCCCTGGGTGACTTGTAGAATCATAGAATCATTATGGTTGGAAAGGACTTCCAGGATCATCAAGTCCAGCCTTCATTGTAACATCTCTCTATCCACTGACATCCTAACATCTCTCTATCCACTGACATCCTAACATCTCTCTATCCACTCAGCCATAGAATCAGAGAATGTTTTTGGCTGGAAGGGACCTCTAGAGGTCATCTGGTCCAACCTCCCTATACAAGTAGGGAAGGGACATCTCTACCTAGGGCATAAAATCATAGCCTCAAGTACTATGGGTTATGGGTCTGTTTGTTCCCATGGTGCAGATGGGATGTGAAAGAGAACCTCTGAAATACATTTCAAAGTTTTTTTTTTTTTAAGTATATTTATGGGTTGGTTCACATTCCAAATATAAATTCCTCAACACTTGGAATACAGGCAAAAATGTTTCATCCCTCCACCTCTTCACCTGGAGAGGGCATTGCATTAACAAAAAAGAAAGGCACATGTTGAACTGACAACAGCCATATGGGAGAACAGGTGCTTTCATTTGCAGACCAAATATGCTTATCCACTACTCTTAAACACAAGCTTTTTACAATGCTTGGTGCCGTGTTCTGTTTCAGGCCCTACATGACAAGAATGAAGTGGCTGAACTGAACAGCATTCAGAGAGCTGGGTGAATGCACAGAAGGCAGGAAAACATGACCTAAGGAAACAGATTGAAAGGAATGGATTGTTTAGCCTAGTGAAGAGGAAATTGAGGATGGACATGACAGAAATCCTGAAATATGTAGAAGGTTACTGAAAGGAGAAAGGTAGTAGATTTTTCTGCATGCCCATCTGGGTTACGTCAAAAGCAACGGACTTCAGTTGTCTTTAGGGAGATAAATTGCCAGAGAAAAAAAAACAACACAGTATACACAAGGCTACTGAAACAAACATAGAATCTTTATTCTTGGAAAGTTTGGGGGTTTGGGTTAGTCTGCGGTTGTTTTTTGTTTGGTTGGTTGTTTTTGTTTGGTTTTGATTTTGTTTTTTTGGTGTGTGTGTTTTTATTTTCTCTTTTTTTGTTGCCATTGTTGCTTTTTGTTTGTTTGTTGGTTGTTTTTTGGTTGGTTTGTGGTTTTTTTTGGTTGGTTTTGGTTTTGTTTTTTTTTACCTGTGAAAAAGCACTACTAGAAAGACCTGCATGGAGCAGGAACATAGACTAGGTGAGAGTCCCTGGAAGTCCCTTAAGCCCTGTTTTATGTGATTCAATGTGCTACAGTATTTACCCCACAGCTGTGGCTCCCCATCCATAGCTTCATCCCTTTACTGAATGCAGGGGCAAGCATGAAATTGTCAGCCTAGCTACTGCAGAAATGGTAGTGATGGTACCAGTGTGTCAGTTCTAGATAAGCTTCCATGTATGCCCTTTATGACACTTAGACTTGAGGACATTTTCCCCTTTGTTTTACTTCAATAGTTGGGAAGAACTCGGATTTATCTGCTTCTGCATGTGAGGAGACTGAAAGCTGAAAGATTTCAAGGCATGTTTCTGTCAGAGCAACCTGAGCTCAACAGCTCCCAGTTTTTGAAGATTTGCTTGCTTTGCTGTTGAGCACACTCACTTTAATTCACAGATTGAATGTTTAAGAACTGTAAGATCATCTCAGCTGGACCTTTTTTTGTTTCATCTTTCACTCTTCTATTGAAACAAATCAGATCTGTCTGCTTAAGTACATTCAGCCTTTTCCCTTTGGTTCTAGGGAAGAGAAACAGCACTTATTTTAGGATGACCTAAAGACAATCCATCCAGAATAAAAGTGTTAAATATGGTAGCAGTACCAGTTCTTAAAAAGGAGAGTTGAACCAAGAGTGGAGTTTAGTGGCTTTTCTTTAAGTAGTAGTGAATCATTTCATGTCAGCAATTTACTTTGCTTTGTAGTATTTTACTTCCTCGAACTGCACGGGGCTGGGGTTTTTTTGAGTTGTTTTGTTTTGTTTTTGTTTTGTTTGGGTTTTGGTTTTTTGTTTGTTTGGGTTTTTTTTGTTTTGTTTTTGTTTTTTTTCCTAGATTCATTAACGCCTCCAAAGTGGAAAGAGAGCTGCTGCATTAATCAATAACCAAAGGAAATAAATCTCTGCTCTTTCCTGGATATGTGCTTTCCTTGGCAGAGTTTTATTCATGACAGAAGCCAGCCATCTGCTGGAGTGCTGCTGCAATAACCCTTCCTAGGACTGCAGGACAGAGCTGCTTGCTGATGTTTATAAAAGATCGATATTTTTCTTCAAACTTTATGAAAAATAAGAAGCTTGGAAAACAAGATGGGGGAACTATGAAGAGACTCCTTAAAAGAAGACAGGTGTTAAACGCTGATGAGGTGAAAATGGCTGTGATGAGCAGGGATAGAACACAAAACATTAAACACAGATGCAACATCTGCCTGCATGGTGAAAACCTAATCAATGAAAACCAGAGCACTGAAACAGCTGCTCCTCAAATCTTCAGAGGAGAAGGACTAGAACACAGGCCTGGTGTGGAGCCAACCAAAGACATTCTTTCTCCAGAAAGCCATGACACCTGGACAGTTTGTTGCCTGTGTACAGGATTTAAGATGGGAAAAGCATTTTGGGATTCCATTTAGGATGGAAGGTTTTAAGGGACTTATGGAAATGTGCAAAATGTATTATGGGATGTTTAGAGGAGGAACTGAAGGTGGGGAATGGGAGGAGTTGAGGTGAACTGGGAGAAACACGAGCATGGAAATACAGGGAAAAGGAGATTGATATGTGTTACCTGGTTACTGGTGAGTATATTTCTCACTGAACCTAGTGCTTGACCACTACAGTCTATTCTATGTCCTCATGAAATCCCATTTCCAACTACGCCCTTTATTCTAAGTGTGCTTGCGACTATGCTAGTGAGCTGCAAGGTGGTCTGACTGGTAGCTGGGATAAGAGGTCTGTGTGCCAGCAACCAGAGGAGACCATGGTCTAGGGGTTGAATAAAACTGGAGGTCCCAGCTGCTGGAGAGACCCACATCACGTGTCTATATTCCAAAAGCAGCCTTCAATGGTGATGAACCAGAGGGGAAGAGAGGATTGAGCCATCTTTGTTCATATTTCTGCAAGTGCTAGGTTTGTTCATGAGGATGTCAATGAAAAAAATAGAAGCAATTTCTGAATTAGTTTGTGTGTCTGGGCACATGTGGAGTCTGTAGTGTGTGTTTATGTGTGTCTGTGTGTTTCTATTGGGAACAAATGCTCATCCTCACTCCAGTCTGGACCTGGGGACATGGAACCACTGCAGCCTCACAGCTATTGGGCTGAGAGGGGATGAAACCTTCTGGATCCTGAAGCCCAGCAGGTTTGGCTACCTCTGACAAAATGGGAGTGAAATTCCAAGTCTGATACTTTGGTAACTAAGGCCAGGGGAGAAATTATCAAAGGTACCTACATAACTTCACGGCATGTATTCAGTTTTCAAAGGTAGCTGAAGGAGGGGGCAGGTGGAATGCACTGATCATCATGTTCAGCTAGGAAACTATGATTGTGTTTATCTTATTTTCCTGATGGAATCTGTAGCTCCTGGTCCCAGGCTCATCTTTACTACTTGCCACCATGACCAGGTGAGGAAGAGATTAAGTTAACTCTCCCCTGAATGCTCTGCTCTTTGGTCCAAAGTTGCTATTTAGTAATGGTGTAGGAAACTGTATCTCAGAAGCAAAAGGTTGAATATACAGTTCCAAGGTGAAACCAGTTAGCATCTTGGATAGATGGTTTCAGCTGGGACAGAGTTAGTTTTCTTCCTAGTAGCTAGTAAGGTGCTGTATTTTGGATTTAGTATGAAAATAATGTTGATAACACACTGAAGGTTTAGTTGTTGCTAAGTAGTGCTTATCTAAGTCAAGGGTTTTTCAGTTTCCCATGCTCTGCCAGCAAGCAGGTGCACAAGAAGCCAGGAGGGAACATGGCCAGGACAGCTGACCTGAAGTAGCCAAAGGGATATTCCATACGACAGAACATCATGTTCAGTATATAAACTGTGGGAGTTGGCCAGGAGGGGCTGATTGCTGCTCGGGCATCTGTCAGCAGGTGCTGAGCAATTGCATTGCTTATTTTTCCTGGGTTTTATTTCTCTCTTTTTGTTATTTCCCTTCTCGTTACAAGTATTATTATTCCTATTGTTGTTTTTATTATTATATTTTATTTCAATTACGAAACTGATCTTACCTCAACAAAACCTGGGTTTTTTTCTGATTCTTTTCCCCATCTCACCAGAGCTGGGGTGGGGAGAGGGAGTAGTGAGCAAGCAGCTGCACAGTGCTTAGTGCTTAGTCTTTGGCGGGGTTAAACCACGACAGTAGAGAGGTGTATCCCCTTAGCTAATGGGGCTGAAATAATGACTTGCTTAATAGTCTCTGGCAGGAACCTGGTGCAGCATTGCTTAGAAATGACAGCTTGATGATAAGACAAACTGGCTGATTTACCAAGTGAATTACCACTGGAAGTGCACCCAGACGTCAAACTGTGATTTTTAACTTAACACCAAAGTTTATTTCCCACCCACACAACCCTGGCTTGCTTACATTTTCATTACCTTCCACTGACAGATCTCTAAAATGAGAAAATGATTAACAGAGGAAACCTGGTGATGGAAAAACATTAATTAAAGGCATGAAAAAGGATGCTCCCTTTCAAGAGAAAAAAATAAAAAAACACCTTCCACACCTCTGCTCCTAACACAACAGTCTTGGGTTGCTGGGACTAAGAGGTTATTAAAGGTGGCTTTATATTCTGCTGCATGTGGGTAAAGAGTTTGCTCTGATGGCTGGGTGACTAGACAAGGGGCTATCACTTGAGGAGTTTCTCATCTGTGGGAGAGTAGCAATGCTTCTTCCTGTGCATCCAGCTTGTCACCGGCATGGCCACCGGGTGTTTTCATAGATGGTGTCCATGCCTAGGTGCTAGCAGGAGGGGCTTCAGGGCACCCTCTCTAGGAAGAGGCTGGGGCTGCCCCAGGCCAGACACAACCAGTTCCAGACAAAGCAGGTTGTCCCTGAAAAGCTGGAGCCTGGGGAAGGACCGGTATTGGAGCTGGGAGACAATGTGGGAGGAGGGAAGAGCAGCCAAGAGGGGCTGGGATGGATTCACGGCAACCCCCCCCATCCTCCACCCACTGGGACCCTTGGGGTGAGAGGGATTGGGAGTGAAGAGGTGAAACTGGGAATGGAAAAGATCCTTGTGGGTAGATGGTGCTGTTTTAACCTCCTTGTCTTTGTTCTTCACATCAGAATCTTTTTTTAATTAGAGGAAAAAAAAAAATCCCTATTTCAAGTCTATTTTGCCATTGATAGTAACTGGTAAGTTATCTTCCTTTCCTTATCTTGATGCACAAAATAGAAATGGAAATATAAGGGAAAAAACTCCCCCCCAAACTTTCTTTTTGTAGCAAATTACCAACAAGAACTTCAAACTACCTTCTCCATTCATTGATCAGTAGTCAAACAAGTACCTCTCAACATTTTTTCCCCCACACTTTTTCAGAATGAGCCTGCACCTACATCTTAAAATGTGCAGCCTGTACAAAACAAACACTAGTCAAACAAGTAAGCAGAGTTGCCTGAAGTCAGGATAGCAGAGAGGATGTTAAATAACCCAAGGGAATTTCACGCAGGACATTTTGGGCTTTGCTTCTGAGGTGTTTTTAGTGCCTCCAGTCTGAGCTGCGATATCTCTCACTGTGCATTTGACTCACCTCTAACATACAGTGTAGTAGGACTATTAGAATAACTCCCTGTTCAGGTGTCTGTCAGGAGTTGGTTAGGTGTAGCTGCAGGGAGCCTAAGGCAAAAAGATTGCCTCAGAAACTCACTGAATTCCTGCTGATAGATTCCCATTGACTACAAAATGACATAAAAGTCTTGGTCACACCAAGACCTCCTTTGCTCTTTGCTCGTCTCGATTTTATTGCACTTCTGGCATATTTCTTACTGTAAAAACATGGCTGATGCTTTCACAGGGTACTTGCATGCTGCTTTCTGGGCCTCCACCAGGCCAGAAACACTCAGCCTTTCAGAGCTTCTGTTCCCATTTCCAGCAAGAATTAGCAAGAAAAGAAGTATGAGGAAGAAAAAATGCAGGGTGTTTTGTACTTCCAACAGCTTGTCATTTGGATTTACTTATGGGTATAGCTGGAGGCTCCACACATCCTTTATTTTAGCTGAACCATTTTCAACTTCCTGTACTACAATAAATTTCTGGAGACAGAAGCAGCATCAGGAGCCTGCTCAGGGTGGAAGCCTGTGTACTCGAGGAACAAAGGTAAAAGTACTCCCTGCTAATGTTTTTTGCAGCACTGCTCCTTTTATTGACATTTCTGCTGCAATTGCCTGAAAGCATGTCACCCCCAGGGCCTCCGTGAATATTCAGAGGAAACAATTATGTTTAAAGTCGTGTCCCTCACAAACTGAAAATTAAGGCAACCCGTTGGTACAAACGGCCTGAGAGCATTAGTGCATTGATCCCGAAGGCAAACGTGGTGCCAGCTCATTTCTGAAGTTGTAAGGCTGTTTTCCAGGAGTTTAATGTGCTCAGGTTCCATGAGCAGGAGAAATCAAAGCCAGCAATTACACTTCCCCAGCCCTGCATTGACAACTAGAAATCCTAGTTTACAATAATAATGTTTTCTCTACTGCTGCTAATGGCTGAGCTCTTCTGGAAAGAGCCTTACTGCTGTTTAAACTCCAAGTCTATCGGTACCAGTGGGATCACAGACTAGTATGGGATCCCGCTTGCTGTGATTCACCCCGGAGAAGTTCATGAGCAGGGTCTACTGCAGCATTATTAGTGGGCCCAACTCAGGCTCCTCCAGGCTTGAATAAACTGCTAGTTGGAGACTTTGACTGGGCTTTTTAAAACTTCCGGTCTTCTTGATTTGCAGACAGAGGGCAAAGTTTACAGCAAGCATGAATGGCAGAGTGAGGGCAGTCTCTGGAGACCTTCTTGGTTCCCTGTTTCTGGTTCTTGTCTTTCCCTTCCTCTAGTCTGTTGATGACTGCATCACCATTTCCTATAATTTTCCATTAAATCTATATGGAAATCACTGAAAATGTAAGGGCAATTCCAAAAGGGATCTAATAATAAATAATAATAAAGATAAACAAATCTTAGTCTGCTGCTCCAGGTCCTCACTTCTAAAAGCTTTTCAGAATCTCTTCTCCGGTGTTCTGTCTTCCATCCAAGACTGAGTTTTCCTGCTGCAGGCTGAAAGGTGAAAGAACTGCAAACAAACACTCAGGCAGTGTCTCCGGGGACATTTCTGCACGTTGTAAGGGACAGATGAGACATTTGGCTATTTCATAGTGTCCTCATCTGTTTCAAGTCGTGACTGGGATCCAGTTATCTCTGGATTGTCCTCTTCAGATATCTATTGAGCCACCATGTCTGGCTGTAGAGGTCTATGAATCAATCAAGAATTTGCCCTTTTTTGCTCATCCCAGGAAGCATTATTCAGATATGATGTGAGGCCTGTAAAACTCTCAGGGGGGTAAAAAGAGCTATTTATGAAATACACACTATTCCTAAATTAGATAATTGTGCCACTAGTCTGCAACTTTTGCTCATGACTCTGATTTGGAAAGGATCTCTCTGTTCCACTTGCTCTGTGTTTGTTGAGTCTGCCCACTGTTTCTTTATTTTATGTTGAGGCTAAAAAAATCTTTTGAGTGGAGACCATGTTTGTGTCCTGCTTTTCCACAGCCTAGGGGAAAGGGATGGAGCTTGCATTTGCAATTGTCCTGGTTTGAATGAGAACAGAACTGTTTCTGTTCAATGGTTTTACTTTTCAGCTCAGTTCTTCTATTTTCTGAAGTTAACCACGTGTTTTTTTCAGTTTCTGCTGCTGGCAGTGAGAACACCCCATGGGCAGAGTCAGTACCCAGGGGGGTGCAGACCAAGGCCGCTGCTGGGGCCTGTGCACCATGGGGGGGGCAGAGAGGAAAAGGCGGCACCTGCAGGGAGGGGCGGCCAGGACAGGGGACCCCAAACTGACCAACCAGGGGTCCCAGCCCATGGACGGCATGGGTGGGGTAAAGCAGAAGGGTCACAAGGGTCAAGCCCAGCTCAGCTCAGCTTGGGTCTTCTTCTGGTTTATTCCTTCGAGCATCCGAGGAAGCCTCTCTCTGTTCTGCCTTTGATCCTGGTCTGTGTGTTCCTGAATCCAGCACCAGAATCCAGCTCCTGAACACAGCTTCTGTCTGCTGCTGGGCCCAGTTTGGGACTTTCCCAGTACCTACTCCACAGCATCAGTGGTGATGGTGATGTAATTGCCATCATTGGGGGTCGGGTTCTATACTGGTTTTGTTTATATTTGTATATATTCCATTTTATTATTTTCATTAAATCTGTTCCAGTTCCCTTTTCTAGTGGCTGAGTCTCTCTCCCTTGTTCCCTTTCTCTTCCCCTTTGTGGAGGGAGGGGAATTAACAGAGAGCATCTCTTATAGGTCTAGCAGATGGCCATGACCCCTAAACCTTGACAGCGATACAGAAAAGAAATTACCTTCTGAGTTCCTGAGTTGCAAAAACATTGGAAATAATGTCAGAAAGTATAATTTGCAGTCAAAGGGGTTTTCTTTAGAACCACCTATTAAACAGATACATGGATAGGAATCCTTAAAGCACTATTTATTACTTTATGAACTTTATTTACATGAGAATGGACCCTCATTATTTAGTTGCTAGGTTTTTTTTTCCCTTTATGCTCAATATTTGAGAATGCTTTTACATGTCAGTTGGATCTTGGCTCCAGCGACTGTGTTATTCCCAGTTCAGACACATTACTGAGTCAGATTTTTTCTGATGTCAATCTGAAGACAAGACACCTGAATTGACTTCAGGGAGCAATGGTATATGACAGCATGTATCTGGGAGCAAAGCTTGGTTTCCCTTCATGAAACCCCCCTTTGATGTGACCTGAGTTCTCTGGCAAAAATCTTTTTCACCCTAATTTTTTTTTTTTTTTTCAATGGGATTCTTCTGAAATTGTATTTGCCCTCTAAATATGTTTTATTTGTGCACAGGACTGCTTTTTCATAAGTCACTTTACACACTAGCAAGCATTACATACCATAGACTCACACCTATTTTACTAGCAAAAAGGAACATTTTAGGAGCATCCTACTCTAATAGTTTGGGTAAGTACGAGAGTTCCCCTGATGCTCCCACGGTGATATAATTTTCCCTTATGGAAAACACTGACTATCATCACATTTCAGATTGAATAGATTTAAAACCATAATAGAGCAGAAGGATGCATAGATTTAGAACAGAGAGTGGATCATGATATTCCCTAGACTGCTCTTCCAGATAACACTGGCCAGGCATTTAAAAAAAGAACAAAAGAAGCCAGCATTATTCTTCAGTATACAGAAATCTAAGGATGGAGCCCAGATTTTACAAGTATTTGTGTCATGTCACAGAGCCACTGTGTTTCTTGGCACTTTGATAAGGTAGTTTATTGCCTTTATAGTTTAGACATACTTTAACAAGAAGTACAGTCAGTCACTAGGATGAATGTGTTCTTCCCTGTCCTTGCCTCCATGCTGACACAAGCACTGCTGAAGTCATTCAGTAAATCAAGATTGGGACAGATCCCAGTTGAAAACTCATCTTTTGGGGGAATTTGCTATGTTAAATTCCCTGCTCCATGTCACTGTGCTGCTGTTTGAGAAGCAGTGCCAGGATAAGGGGCTGGTAGGAAGGTCTAATCAATGCAACAAGCCAGCACAGCATGAATTTATACTGGACAGTAGCCCAAGTTAAAATGCTATACCCAATTCCTATATGAATTTCTCAAGATCCAGCTTCCACTAAATATTTTATATCTTTTTTTTTTTTTTTTTCTTCTTCTTAAAGAACCTTGGCTAGACTGCAGATCAAACTTCTTCCCTGTAACATGGAAGGTAAGTTTCACAGAATTCAATTAGCCTTCTAGCACTTTTCCAATGAGTGAAGATATTTGAAACATGGGACACAGAGTGTGAATTTCCATGTAAAGCTGGACACTTGTTAATGCTGGAGGTGGAAAAGTTCTTCTATTCCCTTCCCCTAATCAAAAGTCTCCTGCCCATGCATCCAACAACAATATGTCACTGCAGCCACGGGACAAAGTTGGGACCTCTAAGTCCTTGGCAGTTTCACTGTTTTACATTTTTAAAGCAACACTTCATCATTTTTTCCTGGACATGTGATAGATTGCATTTAGTTGCATGAAAAGAGGTCATATAAAGAGTAGAAGAGTAGCAGGATTCAGTGAATATCTTGACACTAGCTGTAAGACAATGAAGAAGAATCACTGTGAAGTGTAAAGTTACTTTTATTGTACATTTTTGTACTACATGGCTTGGTTAGTAGCCCTGCAAGTGGACAACTCAAAAGATAGACCATACAATATAAGAAAGTAGAGGATGAAGGACATTACAGATCATCTGGCCCTTGTCATGTCTGAATGAAGGATTAACTCTTCTGAAATCATCCTTGGCAGGTGTTTGTCTAATGTATTATTTAAAATTTCAGTGACAGATATTCCCATCTCTGTAAACAGCATTATGCGGTGTTTATTGTCCTTAAAAGTATTTCTCCTTTTCTGACTTAAATGTCTCTTGCTAAATCTTAAGCTAATTACTTTTTGTTCTGCCAACAATAGATACAAAGAACATTTTAGTCTTGTCTTTCTGAAACAAACTTGCCACAGCAGACAGTCAAAAGGCTGCTTTCTCAGGAGCAAAGGATGTCATTTACTTTTTTTCTTGTCGTGCCCCAGACACAATATTCTCTAGGTTCCTGGTTTTCTCTTGGTCCCTCCACTCAGTCCAAATCTGGATTTTTCCTGCATGGTCCACATATGTCTTGACAAGTTGTGCTGGATTCAGGACTGTAGCTGAGGCCTTGGTAATGTTGAGTGAAGCAGGCAGGTATTTGCCCTCTGACTTACTTATTTGCCCTCTGACTTACTTGTTTGATAATTTCAGATATGACAGAGATACTCAATAATATTAACTTCTTTTCACTGTATAGTCTACTAATGTCTCCAGACACTCTTCTGAAGACTTCTACCTAAGCAGGAAGTCTCAAACATTTTACTGGGTAGCTCTTGTGTCTAAATCTCCTCTGCATGGCGTATGATAGTCAGTCTTCATCCACCTGGATGATGTCTCCCAAGGCCATCCTTCGAGTAGACTGCCTCCTCACAAAAGAGGCTTCATCCATTTCCCCTTGCTTTGCTCCTCGTTCCTTCTGCTTTTTGGCCACATTTTCAATAAGCCTGCTTGCATCACTGAGGGTTTTTTGTGTTCGCTGACCTGCAGATTTCTGCTTGCCTTCTCCCACATTTGGATCCGTGGCTTTTAAGGGTTTGACTTTCCCGTGGTCTTCCTGCTGGTCTTTTGTGTGCCTTACTCTGAATCGGCGCCGAGAAACATTCTGGCAAGGATCCGGGATGCCGTCAGGGCTATTAGAGTCTTCGTGCATGTCAGATACCTGGAGAGTGGGGATTAATGGCTTACAGAGTGTCTTGGGAGCCTCTTCGACACCTGGTTTAGTCAACTTAGAGGTTGTCTCTGGAGGCAAAATAATTTGAATTTCTCCCAAGGGTTTGCTGCTTTTAGGGGGTATGGAATCATCTTTGTTCTCCAGAGCAGCCTTCTCACTCAGCTTTATCTTTTGAAGGTTTTCCAGCTCCCCCTGAGACAGATTCTTTACCCTTTTCACATGGGGTTCATTGCTGATGGAGTTGATAACCTTCAGCTTCTGAGCAGCCATTTGGGCTTCTCTCTGGATGCTCATAATCTTTTGGAGTTGGGCCTCTTTTACTTCCACAGGGATCTCCAGAGGGGCCAACTTCACTGGCCTCTTCAGGGTGATGTTCTCTGTGCTACCCAACTCATTTGCACGATGCAGGGTGGGAGATAAAACTCCTTCTTTCTTTACATTTTCTGGCCACATTTTTTTGTCTCCCAGGGATAGCCTCTTCTCTGAAATCCTTGGTGAAGGAGGTTGGAAACCAAGGTTTCTATGTTCACTGCCTGGCTTCCCTCCTGCCAAGATGAGAATGGGATTTTTCTCAGGCTGCAGGTTCACAATGGTGACTTCACTGACAGTGCAGTTATACTTGGGCTTTTCTTCAGTCAGTGGAACGCCCTTAAAGAAAGAAAATGGATGTGAGGATCACTATCATACGTTGTATTAGTCATCACCATTAGGTTTTTATTTGAAGTTTGGGAGTTTGACAAGAGTGCAAACTTGGTGTCCCTTGAAGAATACTCCTCTTAACCATAAATCCTAAGCGCTGTGGTTTTTTCTGAATTATCCCAGGCTAATCTAAAATAAAGGGCAAATATAGTCTCTGTATCTGGAGATTAAATAAGCCTGATGGTTGAGGAATGAGGGCTTGTCTCCTCTTTGACTGTGACCAGTACATCTCAAACAGCATTACCATTCTTTCTCCCACCCTGTCCCAAATATTGTGTGCCCTTTCTAAGCAGCAAGCAGTGAATGGGAATATTTTTTAAAGTACCCGAGCTTAGTATCCTTGTAAACACAAATTATATTCCTCTTGCCCTTTCTGTGTCTCACTTGGCTCCAGGAAAACAAACTGCCTGCAACTCTTAGATGTGAAGTGAAACAAAATAAATAAATATTTGTCCTAAAATGCAGGCACAAAAGGCAATGAGACAGAATGAAAGCTCCAATGCAAAGTGAGGTGTGGGAATGGAAAGGAAAAAAGGGTAAATGATATAGTACCTACAAATTACCATTTTTAAAGAGATATTGGTTGAAAAAAACCTTTCAGCTGCCTTTAAAAAATGAGTACTCAACTAAATCCCAGCTACCCATCCAAGCCTATAGAACAATCTGCCTAGACAAAGCCTCTTTCTAGCTATGGCCATTCTTTCTTTTCACACTAGTTTCAAACAAGAGTGATTAAGTGATTGACTCATTCTCTGCTGCATTCATCTGAGGAACATTCAGTCAGGTTAAGAAGTCTTGGAGAAGTTTTACATACTACCTAAATCCAATTGGACTCCCAATGTTAATACACTTAAAACCCATCCAAGGCTAATCTGCAAGATAAACTGTGTCCTCTGTTACCCTGCACACATTACTCAGTACCTTCTCAAAATGTCCATCTGCTATGTATGTACTCCTACTTAAAATTTAATTAAGTAATTGGCCCAATCTTGTCTAGGTAATTGCACTGTGCACAAAATTCCCTTTGCAGTCAATGAGAGACCCATACAAAGAATAACTGTTTCAAGCTCCAAGGATCAAAGTATTATGATAGTGGTATTATCAAAGGGACCACCAGTCTTTATTTAGAAAGCACAACCTTGATGTAATTTAAATATTTTCCTCTCTGGTCTCAGCTTGCTGATCCTTCTGGTATAAACTGCGCACTAATGGAAGGGCAGAGACAGAAGGACCATGGTACATTACTACTGTTTTACTAAATTTATTGCATGCACTGTAGCTCAGTGGCAAATTAACATGGAGTGACCTCGGATCTGGAAAACTTGGTGTCCCCCATAAATAGGAATCCGATGACCCTCTACTTAAGCTGTTTTAGTGCCCAGATTGGGTGGTCTTTGTAGACAGGTGCTTCTGATATTTTCCTTCATTTTGGTTTCAGGAGTCTGCTCATTGGAAGGCAATAAATGCTATAGGCAGAAATGAAGATTTACAACAGAGTTTTAGGGAAATCTAATGCAATTTTGAAACCCTGTTCACCAGCTTGACAGCTAGGTCAAGAGAAGGGATTGAGCTGAGGTTCCTTCAAAGTCTTAGTACTCAGCCTCTGTTGTTCTTTCTACAACTCATGAAACCAGACAGATTTGAAACAGCTTCAGGAGCTCTGAGGTTGTCTGTTGGTATATATGTGGCAGAAATGGAGAACCAAAATGGGTCAAGCACATAGGATGCCCTTAGATATCCTGACAACCAGCTGGACTTCAGCCAGAAAGTCAAACTGTTAGCAGGACAAAGCAGCAGGTTGTTGTGCTATCACAAAGCTCTGCAGGGCTTGAGATCTAAGTCGCTTCCCTGTATGGCTCCAAACGCTGCCCCATTTCATTTCTATTGTGAACATAACCACCAAGAGGCAATACTGGGATTACTGTATATGTGATTATAGCTACATCATTGGGGTTGAAGGGAATCTTTTAGTAATCTATGCTTCCTTTAAAAATCCCTGTTTTCTTAGTCACATTTGTGAAGTTTCCTCTCCATGCTCAATGAACCCAAATTTATAGTACATTACATAAGAAAAAAACCCCAAAACAACAAACAAACACAAAAACAAACAAAAAGCAATTCTAAATCCCAATCTCTTCCTACATAAGAAAAAGCTTTAATCTCATTGCCACAGGATAATCTGTAGTGATAAGCAGATGTTACACAACTCAGATGCTTTTCCTTCCCATCATCACGTGTATCAACTGATTGCTGCAGTTCAAAGGGGATGCCTGAAATACCTAAGAAAGAAAGCTCAGAGATCAAATCCTCCATCTTATCTGGTTGAAAGCTTTTCCCCAGAGTGGAGTTTTTTGAGTTCAGTTCCAAAATAAACACCAAGTCTCCAGTGTGCCTTAATTCTCCATGTGATGCCTGAAGCTCTGCTACTGAAAAGCCCTCTGGCACGCGGAGATCCATTACACATGCTGTCATTCAACAGGGGAGAGAAACCATTCAGTTTAAACATCGAGGAATGAATGGCTTTGCTGCCCCTGCAGATTCTGCATATACAGTAAATAGCTTGGGTTATTGTGAATGGACAATGCAACAAACAGAGCCAGCACGCTAATAACTCCCAGAGAAGCCTTAAATATCCAGCCTTGCAGTATCTGCTTTCGTCAGCTGGCACTGCACGTACAACGTCAGACACTTTTGTCATTATTTGCTGTACCAGAAAAATTTAAGGAAATATTGTGTCAAATCCAGATAATTTTCATAAAACAAGTGCTCTACAGAAGGAAATACCTGTTGAATAATCAAAGTGCGAAAAAAATGAATCTATAATCACTTCAAAACTATGCTAATTATGTATGCAACATTTTTCTCAAAACTGCTCTGCTAATTTCTGTACATTTTGTAGGATTTTACATAGCCTTAGCATATGTTTTGCTTTGTATAAGACTTTTTTCTACATTATGGGTTTTATTCAGACCTAGTATCTGCAATCATTATCCTAAGGGAATGTTTGATGAAAGCATAGTTAATTTTTTTTTTTGTTCATGAAGTTTGAGGTATCTTAAGAGGAATTACACCATTCCATACAATTTGGCACCCTCTCATTCCTCATGTTATCATTAACAGCTCCTCCTGAATACACAAGGAGACTAGTCTGAGTTGGGGGAAACCTAGAGCAGACCTGCCCTTGCAAATCATGGAGTCTCCAGACTTCCTTCATGACTGACAAGCTTTATTGAGCAAGATAAGTCTTGGGAAGCTTCTTGTAGAAATTTGCAATATTTCAGGAAAGAAGGGGAGGTTGCAGAACTCCAGTTCTGGTCTTCTTATTGGCACTCTGTGATGACAAGTCAGTTAACTTTTCCAACTTCCACATCTAAATAGGGACATCGATCCTTATTTGGACCAAGACAAAGATTTGTAAAAAATAAGCAACTAATATTAGACTTCTAAATCCAGATTTAAGATATAAATAAATGACCTGTTTTTCAACAGTAGCCCTAGCTTCTCACTTCTGAAATTCAACCAACATATTTAAGGATATAAATCATAATTCAGGATTCCAGCTTCAGCTTCAAAAATCAGCTTCAACTGTCAGAATAAGGAGGCAGATTTCCACAAGGTCCTGAACACCTGCACATTGCAGCCATTTCAACAAGACTGGGTAAGAAGTAAAGGTCTGCATCTGCAGTTGGAGCCATGCTGGCTGGGGTACATATGTGTATGTGACATTACAGCACTAGCCTAAATCTCCTCACTGCTGTGAGTGAAGTGAAGCAGAAATGAAAAATGCAATATCTCCTGCTAACTACCAGCTTCAGCTTACATTACATGCCCACAAAGATAGCAGCATGAGCAGAACTTGCAGAGACAAAGAGATTGAGCTCCTCCCTTGCCAGTTTTTCTTAATTTAGAGTTTGGCACTGTAAAATCCAGCGAGATGGAGCTATGTGCTACAGTGGAAGCTCATGTCTAGGAATTAATTTGGTACCCTGCACTATCCCACTGATAACAGAGGCCAGCACCTTGGAGACAGCGAGAGCAACTCTGTAATCATTCAATCTGCCTGTTCTCCGGATGCCACTCATCCATTGAACTCAGCCATACCCAAGGAGACAAGCACCTTTTCTCATCTCTCCCCTGCAATATTTCCTTCAGAACAGAAGAATGAGCTACCCTATCTTCTGAAAAGGAGGTGTTGGCAGTGCCATTATTTTTTTCTTAAAACATACAGGCTAGGAAATTCACTTCTTAAAAGAGAGATCCTCAAGCCCCCATAGCCCATCTTTACAGCATTGTGGGGTCATTACTCCTGCCAAAGTTGTTCCTTTCTGTTTTGTTAGACCAATTAGGCCAGAAGTGAAAAATTGGCATGACTACACAGGCTGACAGTAGGAGCACCTTTGGAGTTTGAGATTATTTCTGACCCAGGCTTGCCTCATGCTTTAGTTAGGGCTTGCTCTCAATGGGCTGCTTTAGGTGTAGTCTCATCAGACTGGAGGATTTCCTTCAGGAAAGGCTTTGGGAAGACATTTCTGAGCTATTCGGAGGCTGTGCACAATAGACAGGAGTCAGGTCTGCTCTCTTCTGCTGTGAGTCCAGTCTGAGCTGGATTTCTAGGACACCCTCAACAGGAATGGAGAATCACCAATTCATGCTCTCCAAAACCAGATACTTCAGACAGTACCTCAGATAATGGGGTGACTTGTCTTCCAGGAGACCCCAACCCACTTCAATGTCTTTGTGGTTCCTGTGGCTAATGCAAAAGGAGGGAAACTCAGACTAGGAAGCCAGCAATGGACTGAAGCCTGTCAAGGAGACTCTCATGAATGTCTGGGATGAGCCCTGAATATTTGTTCCACCCTTTGTGATAATTTTCTTGCCCACATTCTATGGCTATTACTCACGTCATACTGTCACTCCATGAATAAGCTTTTGGGCTGTTCCTATTAAGCTATAGGCAGCATATAGTGTTATACCAGCATTGATGTTGAAGCAGAATTGCCTGCTAGTCCTGTTAATCCACTGATGCTTTGTCAGCAGGGGTATTACAAATAGACCTTCTTTGTAAAAAATGATTAAATATGACCTGAAAGTCCACAGCTTTCCAATCCCCTGAAAACTTACCATTTCTTTGTTGAATGCTGTAGCGTTTAAGGCCAGAAAAGAGTCAACGCCAGCCCATCCTCTGATCCACTAATGACATGGATGTTGAAAGATTTTGATGTCACTTCTTTTATCCTCAAGCCTATTATCTGACTCCTCTCCCTTTCGCTCTTCAAACACAGGCTGCTTTGTAGAGCTGTGCAGTGGGCAGGCAGGGGGTGTAGGAACTTTTACTACTTGTTCTATGGACTTGCTCCACAGCCTTTGACAAGTCACTGAACATCTCTATACCTCGCAATTTAAGGCATGCCCTTTAGATATTTTGCAAGAACTGTGAATCTGTTAAATCTGCTGTGCTGGTTGAGAAAATCACTGTAACCTCTTCCAACCTGAATTTACCTCTAGCTCCAGCAGGACACTGGTCTATTCCATTCTGCCCAGTGGTCTGAGAGTTGTGCAGTGCTACTCATCCCCTGTGCTTTGCTCTGGGAAGGGCTACGTTTCAATGTCATGTGGATCCCTGCACCATTTGGAGATAGCTGTAGGACATTCCAGATGGTAGGTGGAATACATTAATCTATGTCATGAAAATTTAATTCATATGAAGGTAATAAATTGTTTATGTATAAAATAGGCAGGACTAATACATTAGCATTCAAGGCTGAATCACACCAGAATACAGGCACACACGGCTCACAGTGAACTCAGCTTTTTGGCTGCTATAACAAGAATCAATTGAACAGAATTATTAAGTGCAAATACTCTGTATTTGGATAGAATATGCCAACACAGAAGCTACTGCACTGTTAAAACAACCTGCCCCTCTCCATAGTAAATTTAACTCGATAGTAAGAAACCAGCCATGATTCAAGAGAGAAAAGCCATAATAATAGAGAGAGCATGTAACAGCATGGGCTTGCTGCTACATTTGCATTGACGTCAGAGCAAACAAGATTAAATGAAGGCAAGCACAGCTACAGAAATGTGACCTTAAACACAGCCCCAGAGTTGCAGATATTGCCAAAATCTTAACTGTAACTCCACCTGGTTTGCTGACGTAGCCCCAGAGATAATGTCTTCAAGAAGCAGCCAAAGATCCCTATGGCAGCTGGCACAGTGAAGAGCTTTGCTCACTTTTGAGCACTGGGCATATTGCCACAGAGAGGAATCAGGAAGGGGCAGAAAGGATCCAGCTGGCATGGTCCTCCACAAGGAAGCACTGAGGCTGGCAGAATTTGCAGCAGCCTCTTAGCTGCTATAAGCTCTGATGGGGCTGCTTTGGCCTCTGTCTTATCCAGGATTAGGGAAAAGATGAAAAAAGACTTGATCCCATTTTCCCAGTCACTCACTCTCTTTCTTTTTTTCTAATGTAACACTGACAATTTTGAGGTCCAGTCTTGGAAAGCCCAAACTACATAGAGAACCAGGCCACTGGGAACAATGGTTAATGACACCTTCAAAAAGCTGAGAACAATTGCAGCTAAAACTCTGTTACCATAGGAGCAAAGCCCATTCAAGTCTACCCATTCAAATAAAGTGTGATTACATCGTGGCATTGCCAAAATCTGTACCACTGCTCACTGAACAAAAAATGGAAAAAATATCTACAACGAAGAAAAAAATTCTCTGGCAAGAGAACATCCCTTAAAAAAAACCTAAGCAGATAGATCCCAGTCTTCCCAGACACTGTGACTTAGAACTGTGAACGAATGTGTTACCTTTGACTCAAAGGATTAAATTGCCTGCTGTGCATTACTTAACCCTCTCAAAACCAGGCTGAATTGGGGTGTAGATGATTTAATGACTTCACTAGATCTCTCTGCTCTTACCATTATTTTACTTTACATTTCCTTAAAACAGATTCCGCTTTGGATCTACAGGCTGAAGCACCTTTCTAAAGATTCAAATAGCATCAAGCAGAGTAGCGATTACAGCCTAATTCTCCTATTTGGAGAAGATAATCCAAACACAAAGATAACTCTTCCTTCAAGTCTGTATAGAGGAGTTATTCTGGAATGATTAAAGCATACTGGGAGAGCTTTGGCAGACAAGTTATGCTGTAATACCTTCTCCAATCAACTTGTCTCAGCTGAAGAAACTGGAGACAGTTTAGGATCATAGAATAGAACAGAATCAAATAATGGTTTGGGTTAGAAGGGACCTTTAAAGATCATCTAGTCCATCACCTGTGCAGTAAGCAGGGACATCTTCAGCCTGAGTAGATTGCTCAGAGCCCCATCCAACCTCACCTGGAATCGTTCCAGGGATAGGGCATTGACCACTTCTCGGGGCAACCTGTTCCATTATTTCACCATCCTCATCTTTCTTATAGGCCCCCCTTTAAGTATTGAAAGGCTGCAATGAGATCTTCCCAGAGCCTTCTCTTCTCCATGCTGAAAAACCACAACTCATGTAGCATTTCTTCATAGGAGAGGTGTTCCAAGCCTCTGATCATTTTTGTGTCCCTCCTCTGGACCCGCTCCAACCAGATCATGTCCTTCTTGTGCTGAGGACTCCAGATCTGGACAGAACACTTCAAGTGAGATCTCACCAGAGTAGAGCAGAGCAGCAGTATCACCTCCCTCAACATGCTAGCCACAGACCTGGAAGCAGTTGACATATCCATGAGCTTCTTAGAATTAAATTCTTATCCCATTTCCTCCTTGTAGCACCTGCATCTAGATACAGCCAGCTGGGCAGTTTTGTGTTTCCTGCAGTTTAGAATCTAGAATATAACCGGGTAGAATCCTTGGCTGTGGGGAAAGGTGTAATAATAAAACTTAGACAAATAACTGCATTACACTCAGGGCTCCAACTAGATGCTGCTGTTACACTCTTAGGGTAATCAATGAGGCGCTAAAAACTGTTTCAAACTTTTGTCCCTGTGGCATAGAGCTGATGGGGCCTTACTGCCTTTATGGTCTTGTTTCAGGCTCAACTTTCAGCCAATATTCTTCCAAAGGTTAGGAGCTTTTCAGAGCCTCTTGGACTGAGTTTCAGGATCTTGTATCACTTTCTGATCCTAGCATGAAGAAAGGTGTTTTTTTTTTTCTTTTGGTTGTTGTGTGTTTGGTTGGTTCATTGTGGTTTGGGTTTTTTTTTGTTGGTTAGGGTTTTTTTGTGTTTTTACCCATGTGGATTTATGGGTGTAAATACCTCTGAAGAGATATTTGGCTTTGATGATGGCAAGTTTGAAAAAAAGCAACACATCTATAATCAAACTGCACCAAGAAATTTTCCCACAGGATCAGAGGGAACTAAGCTGCATTATAGAATCATATAATAGAATGGTTTGGGTTGGAGGGGACCTTAAAGATCTTCTAGTTCCAAGCCCCTTGCCATGGGCAGGGACACCTCCCACTAGACCAGGTTCCTCAAAGCCCCATCCAACCTGGTCTTGAATACTTCCAGGGATGGGGCACCCACAGCTTCCCTGGGCACCTTGTTCCAGTGTCTCACCACACTCACAGTAAAGAATCTCTTCCTAATATCTAATCTAAATCTACCCTATGCTACCTAGTATATTACCAAAAGGTCATTGAAAAGTTGATGGATCCTTCACTGCATTTCTTCTGTCCCCTCTTTGACGTGTCAGACACATATACTATTGTTCCACTAATTGCAATGCGTCCTGTTTTGAAGTCTTAGAATAATTATCTCATGCAAAACTTGCTGTTTCTGGCTACATGGATCACTGGGAGTATTCTAGAGACACTTAATGCACCACTGAATGCCTGTACAGCAGCAATTTTCTCTTCTTCTGAACCATGAGGTGTGAGATCTTAGCACTCATGACTTGCTCTTTTGAGCCTTTTCTAGTCCATCAGTCAAGAGTTGCTTTTTTTGATTGAATACATAGCAGTTGACTTAATCTGGAAATGTAAATAGACTCTTTGCTTCACTCTGACTCTGTACTTAACTCTTGGACAAAAGACAACCAATTTTCAGACAGAAAAAAGCTCACTGCAACTACAGCACTGGCTCCACCCTTTGACTCCTGACTTACAAGGAATCATGGTCTTGGAATAAGGAGCACCTATTCTACCAAGCCTCAGAGCATCTGAATTTTTATGTATTAGTGCCATTCCAGTGATTCTGACAATGAATAGCACACCCTTGCTTGCAGATGCCACCATTAGTCTGAATGTACATGTGTGAGGGGGATCCATTCATTTCACTGAGGTCTTTCTGAATTCAGTCCTGCCAGCTCCCTAGGAATTTTGATGGCTTTATTCACCTCCTTCTATTTCATTTATTTCGCTCTTATTTATTACCATTACTTTGCACTCAGGAGTGAGGAAAGAAAAGAAAATAGCTCTTCTCCTGAGAATTAAACACATTTCACTGCAAAGAACAAACAAAGCCTGAAAAAAATACCAATTTGCCAGCACAATGTCAGGACTAAGGCAGCCTCCTGCTTCTCCAGGTAAGCTGCTCTCCTTCAAATTCAAAAAGACTTCTTTTCCTGCTGCATGAGCATCAGGACATGGAGAAAATTCCAGCTGAGTATAAAGCAAAGTCTAAAGCTAGACATAAGATGGTACAGCCTTCTCCAGTATGTTCCATACCAGCAGTCAAATTTATTATACTATCCATGTGTTTTTAAGACCCTTTTAATAAATTATTGTTGTTCTGCCCTCAGGACTATAGCACTGAAAATTCAGAAATTCAGAAATTCAGCTCTCAGTAGGAATCTTTCTGTTCACTTTGTTGAGTGTTAGAACTAAATTAATAAATCTGCAGGATCATTGGAAGCTGGTTGTGTATGTTGCAACAAACGGGTACATGTTGAGAAATCCCCCCCAAGTTCTAGAAGACCTTGATCCTTCACCTTTTACAACCAATGATAATACTGCCCTTGATTTCAGCGGAGGCAGAATCAAGATGGTGGCCTTTCCAAATTCACCAGGACAATTTTACAAATTGCATGTAGTCTTCACCCAGTTTTATATGTGGCTAAAGAACGGTTAAGCCTCACCCATATTCCTCTTGGGCATTATGTATATCCATTAGCTGAGGCTCCAATGTAAACACCTCTACATGTGAGTCACTACATGCATGTGAACAGTCCCATCAAGCTTCATTATAAATGGAGAAGGGAAACTATCCCCTTTCTAAATTCCATGCAAGGGCTCAAATTCTAGAGTTAGTGGAGTCTTGCCCTCCTCCTGATATGGAAAACCACTGAGTTTTCCTTGTTAAATAGGCTTGTATGTTCCTTAGTTTCAGTAGGGCGAGCATCTTGGTTCTGGTCAAAGTATCTCTGCCTGTACCAACAGTTTTATGTTCAGCATAAATGAATCATCAGTAAAAGCACTATCTCCCAAAGACCCCAGACTACCCGGATACTTGCTCTTAGCACCTCTTAGCACCTTAGCTTGCTCTTAGCTCTTAGACTTCCTGTCAATCTCTTCAGAACTGTGACTGTTGGTCTCTTCTCCCAAATTATTAATGATAAAACTAGAGGAAATGGCCTCAAGTTGAATCAGGGGATGTTTAGAATAGATATTAAGAAGAAATTCTTTACTGAGAGAGTGGCTGGGCAATGGAACAGACTGCCCATGGAGGTGGTGGAGTCACCATCCCTGGGGGTGTTTAAAAAATGAGTAGATGTAGCACTTGAGGCTATGTTCTAGTGGATAGAGAGATGTTAGGATGAAGGTTGGACTTGATCCTAGAGGTCCTTTCCAACCATAATGATTCTATGATTCCCTTGCTTTGTCTCACCACAACTTCTGCTCCTGGACCCTGCAATTCACTTGTGAAGGAGGCAATTTCTTCTTACAAGACTTGTAATGATTTTTGGGTTCGTTTGATGAGAGGTACAGTAGGCTACCTTAACCATCCTGTTGGTTTGTCTTGACACATCCATACACCTGTGTGGCCACATTACTTGTTCCAATTCAGCAGCCTACTGTCTTATCTTGTCAGAGTGCTTGGGAAGGCAAATCCCGTCAGAGCATAATAGGAAGGGAAGCTAAAGTTATTAGTACAGAGCACTTTCCTAACAAGTAAGGGGACAGAAATGGAGCTCTCCATCATCTTCAGATACATTTTATTTTCTTTCTCATAGTCTCGAATAATAGCTAAATATCAGGTCCTCCACATGGCTTTAGATGCTGTTAACATATCCAATAAGTAAGCCAGAAAGGTAGCGAAAAGGACAAATACATGTGAACAGGCATTGCAGGACACTGGCTGTGGAGTAGAGCAGTGTCTGCTTGTTTCCCATCTCTAGAAATATCTTTTGGGGTAGGAGTCCACACCCAACAGAGTCATGTTCTGGCTGTCCTTCCTGACAATTTTGTTTCTGGTGGAAAAAAAGTAGAGGCATGGAGAAACCTAGAGTGAGTCAGAAAGGCAAATCATACCTATGAAAAACAGGCCTCACCAAAACAAGGTTTTTATTCCTAACATTATCCTCTGATCAAGCAGCTGAAAATAAAGTTCTGTTTCTACTATCTGTCTCCTCCCTGGCACTGCACTGTATCTCTGGTTGGGTTCCTCACATGAGACAGTGTGTGTCATAGTGAAAGGGAGAATTTTTTCCACTGTTACTGTCATTAACTGCCTTGATAATCTGTCTTCTTAAAGGGTCTACTTCAGGGCTGAACTATTACGCATCTTCCATCCTGCCCAACCCACCATACTGTCTACACATCTCATTTGACAGCTGCATGGTATGCAACTTTGCTACTTTGATTACATAATTAGTACCATTTGTACTTTATTACCATCAGTAAAGGCCCTGGTTAAGGTTGTTTTTAAGCATCTCCTTCCCAGGAAGGCTTGGAGCAAGGGTGAAGGGATTAAAGGGAAACAGAGAAGGTAATTAGCATTGTTCAATATGATCTTTAGCCATTTCAGAGCAATGAACACCACCCTGTGTACTGGAAATGTGTATAAACTGTAAACACACAGGGATTTTAGTTCCTCTTGCCAGATCAGACCAAAATTGGGCTTAAACTGCACATACTTGCTTTAAATAATGACAAATCAAGCCCTCTTGGTGCCCTGCAGGACATTTGGTCCAGTGTCTCATGGCAGATTACAAGAAAAAATAATGGAGGGAATTAGCAGAGAACTCAGCTCTTCTGAGCACATCTCCAAGTGCTCAGACTCAGGAGCAAAAACAAACTCTCTTTGTGTGGTTCCCATGTTGAAAGGGGACTCAGTAAATATCTCAATGTTCTTAAGGCTAAAATCAAATCATCATCTCATAAAAATAAAGTTGGAAAGTGGGTGGTGGGGGCGAGGAGGAGTGGTTCTTGTCTAACGGTCTCTTACTTCTGTCAGATTCTGAGGAAATACTCCCAAAACATTGTCATCATTGCTGTGCTGTGATAGCAGCAGCACAGTTGGTCCTACACAGTGTGACTGTGGCATAGCCAGTCTACCGTGGACTCATCTGAGATGTCACATGGTACCCCACACCTGCAAAGCCACCAAGCACTCCACATCAGCGTGGTCTTGAAGAGCTTCTTTATCCTCATGAGCTATGGAGGATTTGGGTAGTTCAGGTAGAGAATGTGCCTTATGCCCTGTGCAACACACAGATTCACTCTCAGCATTGTACCTCAGGCCTGTCACAGTTTTTTTGTCTGCTCCTCCAGTTTTATAGAACCTGTGTGCTGTGAAAGTAATGTGACTGATACCACTGAAACCATGATAGAAATGCAAATCTTTCCCAACTTCTCCAGCAAGCATCTGAAGTGCTTTCCTCATTGGGAAAACTGCGCAGTAGGACCCTAAGCTTACAAATTCTCTGTGTCCAATACCCTTCTTCTGGGATTTTCCCCCTTAGATCCTTTTTTAAAATTATTTTCTTGTAGATATAAAACCAGCATTCTCATCTGCTTCACATTAATTTCCTCATTTAATTATTGGATCTTGAAGATCTCCTTAAGTATATTAGGTAAATTGGGCTTAAAATTCTCCTGAAACCTTTCCCTGGTAGTGAAAAGCTGATGGTGGTTGTTATTAGTAGCTTGGCTTTAGAGTTACTTACGTGACTGGATAAGCTAGTCTATTTTAGTAGTAGCAATTTTCTAATCTATCACAAGACACTGGGGATTTCAATAGGGGAGATAAATACATTATGAAAAGCTATAAACATCCTTTACTTATAGAAAAATTTGAAGGAATGTATTAAGAAAGGAGACAGAAATGTTGTACTTCTATCATCTTTTAAAAATACATTGAGTTTAGTAGAGGTCTCCTGGGTTTTGCCCTCATCTTAGAGGACTGAATAGGCAAACTAGCATTGTTGAGGATGCCATGAAGCTGGGGGAAAATACTTTCCTTTCATTCACAGCTACAGGCCTCTTCCTCTAAAGCTGAGACCAAGTGGTGCTTCAGAGAAAGATGCCAAAGACTGAACAACCCTATTGCATAATAGGTGATGGTGCCTGCAGGTGAAGACATTCATGGATCCTAGACATTCAGTTTCCAGCTGTGTGAAATTGTCACTGTGCTAGTAATAGCTAGAAGAATCAAGATTGCAAGTTTATCTGGCATCTTTTGCCAGCATTAATTTCAATTTTTATATGCTCCAAAGATCACTGCTTCCTGTTCACAGCTCCTGTTAAATATCCTGAAATATATCTCACCTAGAAAATTGTTCTGGTTTAGCCATTCTTTTAAATAGATGCTTCCACGAGGAGAAATTTTCAGTGGGTTTTAGCTGTACAGTTCATTGTTTCTAATCTCTCCATTGCCATTATTATGGCAATCAAGTGCCTGTGCAATGCACCAAAGAGAAAATGTCTTTTTTATTTGATTAGCTCCCAAGTTCAGTCTTATTACTTATTAATAACTGCACTCCATCCATAGTCTGCATTGATCCCTCTTATGAGCACTGGCTCCTGCTCTGTTCTCAGCTTTTTCAGAGTAATGTTTTCAAAGGTAAAAATTTCCAGACATCTCTCTAAGCAAGATTCCTGTGCAATCAATAAGAAGCCCATCGCTTCCACACTTACCAGACGTCCTGGCAGTTCTTGCTTTGCTCGTTGTTTTATCATTCTCGAGAAGCGTCTCCTCCTGATGAGATCTATTTATTCTGTGGTATTCAAGCTGCTATGGCAGGTTATGCAGAGACCAGGTGCCTTACTTGCTCAGGAGGACTGAAAGGCTTAGCAAGCCTATGGAGGGATAAGAAGTGGGAGATTAGGGTCAGCATTGCTGCAGTCACTTAGAGACTGAACAGATTCTGTATGCCAAAGAAAAGCAAATATGAATGTGTTGTATTCTTGCTTCTTTAAAGTGAGGAGTGTTCTGAAAGTGTCCACCTTTGAGACTCTCTCTCTTCTACTTGTCTTTGGCCCATCATGCCCCTATTTCATCCTTTCAGTCTTTTTCCTTCTCTTCTATGCTCTGCTTGTCTTTCACCTTGCCTTTTCTCTGTTTTCACTGGGGAATATGGTCCCAAAAATCCTCAAATCAGGCCTGCCCTGAAATTAAGCTGTTGATTGCTAAAACAATGCACTGACGTTTGTGTTTCAGCATCTAAATAGAAACTGTCTGATTTTCAGTAGAATCGGTGATGCAGTTTCTAGGTGTCTATTTGGTTTCTGAAAACCCAGTCATTTATGTGGTATCCAAATTCCAGTGCATGAAGGGGTCCATAAGTCCAAGGAAGGCTGGTAACCTACATTGAGGTATGTGGAGCAAGAGGTGTTCCAAGCCATGACAAGCCTTTGGTGTAACCCATACAGATACACTGAATATGTACATGCATTGCACAGAGTAGAAGAAACTTTGTAAGGTCATGCTGAAAGTGCAGCAAGTTTTAGTCCTGTCATCAGACATTTTAACAGCCCTGATCCTGGCCCATTGACAGCACGCCCAGCTATGCGCCAAAAGGGAACAAGGCAAAGCGACTGCGCAATGAAAGCCTACCAGAGCTGGGAGATGATGACAGTGAAGGTATGGGCTGAATTTGTTAACAGACATGTCAGGGAGAGTGGATTCTGTGACCAGCCATCAAACAATAGCAGTGTTTTGTACCACGGAGGTGAGGATTGAAAGGCAGGGAGAGGAGAACAGACTTATACCACTGTGACCCTGAAACTGCTGTGTAGAGCTCAGGATAGCAGCCTCCTAGTACTTGGCTTACTACAGTTGTATCCCAAGAGCTACTCGTCCCTGCCAGAAACCCTTATGGAAGCACCAGATGAAGGCATGATATGTGAATCCCTGCTGTTACCTGATGGCATCACCACAGCAAGATGAGCATCTGAGTTTAGGCTCGTTCCATCCAACAAATTCTTAAACCAGCAACAGTTTGCTGTATTATTTGGCTGTGCTTATTTGGTGCTGCTTAACTAGCCTGCAGTGTCACTTATGACCAGCTCTTCTACATTGTCCTCTTCCTGTGTCCTGCTATTTCCAGGTTTTGCTTTCCAATAATACAGTCCCATGGTGAGCTCATCAGAATTACATGGAACTTCTGGAAGCACATAGATGCTATGGTCTCACACTCATGAGTCTTTTTAAAAGAAACCCCTGATTTCCACACTTCCCCCCCCCCCCCCCCCCCCCCCCCCCCGCCCCTCTTCGGTATCCGGTGGAAGAGTTCCCTCTTCCACCCCCCCCTTCCCC